>OY365812.1:28290418-28402918 GCA_959347315.1 Bimastos eiseni | reverse complement strand
TCATCTTCTTTCTCCTCTTTCTTTTGCTTCGTCTTCTTCTTCATCGTCGTAATTAATGTTCGTCAGTTTATCAGATTCATCGTCGTGCTCTTCTGATCGTTAACATAAATATACAGTCAGATGATAAAGATGTGCACAAAGAACTAAGTCTCTAAGTCTCTCGTCTCTATTCAACATCTAACAAAACTACTGAAGTCAGTTGACGCTCGAGCAACTGGTAAAGGCATAACCGATGAAGATGAATTATTAGCAGTCAATAGTTCTCAGATCGTCAATGGTTAATAATAATAAATTGTTCATTCTCAACTTCTATAGCGTCGTTGTACTATGTCTAGTGATGGCTCACAAGAGATCAAGACGTAGTGAGGTCAATAACAGAAATATTAGAAATTCAGATGAATGCTTGGTTGCTGTTGATTGCTTGCCATAATATTCATAACAATTACATTCCAAAATGTTGAGCTCCCTGTCGTGTGTAAATCAATTAAATAAATTTATATGAGAAATTTGCAGAAGACGGTTATCTAGACAAACTGGTAATCTAAAATCAGTTCATTAGGATACTTAGTGTCCGAATTGTCGAGGGAGGGGTCAGAGGGTTGGACCGCCATGTTTCTTTTGTTTACCCCAAACTTCTAGTCTGTGGTCGACCCCCGGGTGGTCGGCTTGACCCTCTCAAGTTTATTACCACGATGTAGTGCAGCATTGCAGCAGGCGTTTGCATTTGCTGTGCATCCTGTCTTCGTTAATCTATAGACCAGGGCAAGGTCACGTCACTGGTTCTTCTTGATTTGTCTGCTGCGTTTGACACGGTAGATCACTCGCTTCTTTTGCACCGCCTCCAGCACTGGTTTGGAGTCTCTGGCACTGCCTTGAATTGGTTTGCCACTTACCTTAGTTCATGCACACAGTCGGTGTGTGAACGGTATTTTTCATCCGGTGCTCTGTGTACATGTGGTGTGCCACAGGGTTCGGTGCTAGGTCCTCTATTGTTCTCACTATACACCCACCTCTTTGGGTTCACTTCTTGGCAGTCATTCAGTAATATTCAACTGAATTTCAGTTGGATACCATTTCTATGCAGACAATACACAATACACTAGTGGACCCGCTGATGATGATATAAAAATAAATTTTAAATAACCTTCGATTTCTAAAATTCCAAGACCGTTTTAATCCTTACATATTTATCCACAAATATTTAATTTATGAACGTCCTGGTAAGATAAAGTATGTCATCGTGACGTCTTCAAATTACAAAGCTAATGCCTGGGAGGAATGTGATCAGGTGGTCAATGATGTTTCAATTGGCCAATGACCCACGCGTATTGAAGCTTGTGTTGAGGTCAAAGGCGGACACCTTGAGCAAACCTTGTAGTCTAATATAATTGAAATACAAGAATATATTTTAACTACTTTTATGCAGTTCATCGATAACCTTTTTAAAAATATACATGGAACCCTATTAAGAGCGGTGAGTATGTGAATTTTGTCAATTTCAAACGACAAACATTGACCGACCATTCACTGAATATGGGTCCTCATGACCAGCCCGACCCCACCAGTTCAGGTCTGATTGACAGATTGACATTAGCCACATCCTGTAAGTAGAAGTCTGAAGTATGAAACTATGGTATAGTGTCATTTGAGGCTGGGTTGATGAAAATCTCATAGAGTAAGAAGAAGTTAAACTGATGCCCAAACTATATCCTGCAATTGGAAAAAAATAATGTGGGACAACCTTCGGATTATCGATTCTACTATTACCTAAGCTAAAAGTTTAAAGTGCCACAGTTTGACGGAGAATTAGACTTAAAACTCTGTTTATTTGTTTATTGTTTCTTATTTTTCCTTGTCATTGCCTTGTTACTGAATCTTGTGATTGCATAATCTTGGCGTAGGACTATTATTCATTTGCTTTAATACGTTAATAATCGCCGACCGCGATCATAAAACAGCGATCGTCAATTAAAACTGCGATCACAAAACAGCGATCATCAATTAAAACTGCGATCACAAAACAGCGATCGTCAATTAAAACTGCGATCACAAAACAGCGATCATCAATTAAAACTGCGATCACAAAACAGCGAACGTCAATTAAAACTGCCATCACAAACCAGCGATCGTCAATTAAAACTGCAATCACAAAACAGCAATCGTCAATTAAAACCGCAATCACAAAACAGCGATCGTCAATTAAAACTGCGATCACAAAACAGCGATCGTCAAACTGCGATCACAAAACAGCGATCGTCAAAACTGTGATCACAAAACAGCGAACGTCAAAACTGCGATCACAAAACAGCGAACGTCAATTAAAACTGCGATCACAAAACAGCGAACGTCAATTAAAACTGCGATCACAAAACAGCGATCGTCAATTAAAAACGCGATCACAAAACAGCGATCGTCAATTAAAACTGCGATCACAAAACAGCGATCGTCAATTAAAACTGCGATCACAAAACAGCGAACGTCAATTAAAACTGGGATCACAAAACATGGATCGTCAATTAAAACTGCGATCACAAAACAACGAACGTCAATTAAAACTGCGATCACAAAACATGGATCGTCAATTAAAACTGCGATCACAAAACAGCGATCGTCAATTAAAACTGCAATCACAAAACAGCGATCGTCAAAACTGCGATCACAAAACAGCGATCGTCAATTAAAACCGCGATCACAAAACTGCGATCGTCAAAACTGCGATCACAAAACAGCGAACGTTAATTAAAACTGCGATGACAAAACAGCAATCGACAATTAAAACTACAATCACAAAACAGCAATCGTCAATTAAAACTGCGATCATAAAACAGCGAACGTCAATTAAAACTGCGATGTCAAAACAGCGATCGTCAATTAAAACGGCGATCGCAAAACAGAGCTGGTCAATTAAAACTGCAATCACAAAACAGCGAACGTCAATTAAAACTGCGATCACAAAACAGCGAACGTCAATTAAAACTGCGATCACAAAACAGCGATCGTAAAAATCGCGATCGCAAAACAGCGCTCGTCAAAACCGCAATCACAAAATGGCGATGCACAAAATCGCGACTGTTTAAAATAGCGATCATCAAAACATCGATTTCAATATGAAGCTTTATGTCAAATGAAAATTTTTATTGGCAATCTATTATAAGCCTATTTACTAGAAGAATTTTTATCAATGAAATTGATAGTTTCACAAGAAACTATGTTTCCATTAATCCAGCCTCAGTTATCAATAACATTATTTAGGCAAATTATTTATTTTATTCAAGACACTACACCTTAAACCAAATATCAACTTTTACTTTGGGAAGCATTTCACGCCAAGTTCGAAACTGGGCTGTAGGCTATGGTGGAATGTCGAGAGCAAAACATCCCACAAAATTGTATAGGGCCTACGCTCAATCATTCAACTGGTAGCCGATGATAAGTGGCAATCAAAATGTCGCAATCAAAATACCGCAATTAAAAATGTCGCGCTTTAATAATGTCGCACGATAATAATATCGTCTGTCAAAATGTTGCATATGTATAAATTCTGCTTAAGTGGAAGCTTAAGCGAAAGCGGGATCGAAGAAAATAATCGTGCTTAAGTTGAAACTGGATTGACACAAAGAATTAAGCTCAACTGTAAGCTGGATCGATGAAAGAAATATTGCTTAAATAGAGGCTGGATTGATGAAAATTGAATTCTTTTCATCGATCTATTTAAAGAAGAGTTGTACTCATCAATCCAGATTATATTTCGATAAAATTTCTTTAGTCCATCCAAGTTTTATTTAAAGAATCTTCATGGCTTCTAGTATTGCAATAACACTTGATCTAACTTCAATTTAAAGAACGATCATTTTAATCTATCCAGCTTCTAGTGATGCAATAACACCTTCATCGATCGAGCTTCTATTTACAAGAACAATTGATCCACGTTAGCAGATTTTTCTCATCGATACCGCTCCTATTTTAATATAATTCTTCTCATCAACGCAGCTTCTTATTAAACAAAATTATTCTAGACCCTCCAGCGTCTAATTAAACAAGATTCCAGTAATTACTCCAGCTTCGATTTAAGCAAGGATTCTTTTAATCAGTCCAGCTTCTATTTCAAATTGAGAGAGCATTATGATACTTGCAGGAAATGGCTTTGCCAACTAAACAGCGGTTTACCTAAGTTCATTACACGCGCAAAACAGATGTATGCCTAGTTCGAAATATATATAATTATTAATATAATAATAATTCATTAAAATGGCTAATATAATGCACAACTTATTTAGTGGACATTTTGACTAACGATATAATTTTCTGGCGACATTATTAACGTGCGACATTTTTAATTACGACATTTTGACTGACGATATTATTATCGTGCTACATTATAAACTTGACCGGACAATTCGGCGCCAGACAATTCGACGCCCAACAATTCAGCACGGACAATTCGGCGTCGGATAATTCGGCGCGTGGACAATTCGGCGTCGGACAATTCGGCGCGTGGACAATTTGGCGCCGGGACAATTTGGCGGCGGACAATTCGGCGACGGACAATTCGGCGACGGATGTGTTTGTAAGTGTATTTAGACCAGATATCGTGTAGTAACTGACATTTTTTAAATATTCAGAATGGGAGCGAAATAATATTTTAGATATTATCCAACGCGTGTTTGGTCATTGTAGTCATAGTCAACACATAGGGACCGTGTCACCACCTAACTAGAGTAGTCCTCCGCTGTAGAGAAAGCTAAATAATATTACAAATTACATCGATTTCGGTTTCTGACTCACATAGTATTTACCAACGGCAGTAGAAGTTGATAAATCCATGTCTTAATGTTACTGTACTCTTTAATCACAATTACCCAAAGTCAGTATTTTAAAGATGTTGTCTTCACCAATCTCTATAATAATCACACATATGCTGGATAATATGGAGAATACTATTTCGGTTCCATTCTGAATATTTTAAAAGTGCCAGTTGCTTCATATCGATTTCTCGTCTAAATACACTTACAAACTCATGCGGCGCCGAATTGTCCGTCGCCGAATTGTCCCGGCGCCGAATTGTCCAGGCGCCGAATTGTCCGTCGCCGAATTGTCCCGTAGCCGAATTGTCCGGCGCCGAATTGTCCTGTAACCATTATAAACGTGCGACATTTTTAATTGCGATATTTTTATCGCAACATTTTTATTCGCGACATTTTCTTTGCGACATTTTCATAGTAAGCCCATTCAACTACGGGCCAGTCGATATGGGATGAAAAGCTAAGTTCTTGGTCTAGAATGATCCTTAAGTCTCGGAAAGAGTCAAGCAAGGTAAGATGAGGAAAGGTTTCAGCCACCAAGCATCCGCCATACGTCTTCGGCCACCTAGTCAGATGAATTAAGTTTTAGTGCGTCGAGGAGAAGGCGATCTGAGCAACGCATATCTGCAGTACAGCCGCCAATGCAGAACCAGAGGCATAGCGATTGTATGGCTGCACGTCATCAGAATAGAGCTGGTGAAGGACACCACACGAGATCAGCATGCAATGGATCAATACCTGACGAGTTTGTAATATATATAAAAATAAAGTTGTGGTTTAAGTAGAGAGTCCTGGGAATACTACGACGGGTAGGAACCCACTCAGACCTCGAGGAGACATAGACAACGCAGTTGGTGCATTCTGACAAAAAGAGAGTAGCCAGTCAAGTGGTTTATCCACCAGACCATTAGAAATACAGAGGTACTGGAGTGGCATGGAGTAGGCAACTGAGTCAAATGCCGAGCTGACATCAAATTGAGCAAGAACCAGCATATTACCAGCGTCCTCATTCCCAAAGCGGTCAGACAGGAAGCGGATCAAGAGTCTTTCCGTTGAGTTGTTCAGAACTTGTTCTTTTGAAACCATGATTGAGGGGATGAAAGCAGATCATTAGCATCCAAATAAACAATCAATTGATTGGCAATAGTGCGTTCAAGAATCTTTAAAAGGAATAATACTTTGGTATTTATTAATTTCATTTTAAAACTGACGAGAGTTGGAAGCAGGTCTACTAGCTATTATCATTGTCTGTGCTTGTGTGTCTGTGTGTGAGTGCGTGCGTGCGTGTGTGCGCGCTGCGTGTGTATGCGTGAATCAAGATGGTCATTTTGGAAATTCCGATAAATTGTATCCTCTGCGAGTGGTTTAACATGCGAGGAACAATTCGCGAATAAAAAATTCACTCCCGCTTAGAAAACGTTCGGTTTTTGTATTGATTTCCTACCTCTGCTTCTGTTTTGACAAATCGGATCCCGAGGATACTTAGTAATTTTTAAGTCGAACCCAATTGCGCGTTTACCTATAGGCGCACTAGGTCCGCGCCAAGGGCCACCAAATCTCAGTGGGTCCCCAAATGAATGAAAGCATTTAATACAAAATAACATCTCAAGAAGCTCCCAAATGAATGAAAACATTTCATACATAAGGACATCTCAGGGGCAGCCAAGTGAATGAAAACATTTTTACAAAATAAGATCTCGGGGGCCCCCAAATGAATGATGAATTTGGAACAAAATACCATGTATCACGTTTGAAAAGATTCTCTTTTTTGCAGCTTAGCATTCACACGACAAGTGTATTGTTGTAATTCATAATTACTTTGTTAATGTAAATATCAATTAGCTCGGTTAACGGTGTCGGTAAGAGCGCAGGTTACGTATTATGAGCAGGGATGCAAACATGTTGGTTTTTTGGTTATTTGTTTTTTTGACAAAAAACCAAAAAACAGAAATGGCAATTTTTTGTTTTTTTTGTTTAAAAAAAATATTTTTTTGATTTACTATTATTACTATTATATTACTAATTGTGTGTTATTCAGTCGGAAATCAGGCTAAATATTAATTATATAAACAAGTTGGATCTCTTTTTCATGCTGTGTTTGATGCTTTTTTAAATAAAACTGTTGTTACAAGATCCAAAGGAAAGCTAAAAACCAAAAAACCAAAAAACCAAATAAAACCAAAAAACAACTTTTGATCTTTAAAAAATCTCTTGGTTTTTTGCACCCCTGGTTATGAGCCTCTTCGCTTCCAGAAGTTGGCTCATAAATTTTCTTGTGTCTTCATACTAAAATCAAAGCAACCTTAAATTCATTTAGAGTTGCATAATTAATCATAAACAGCGTAAATAACAAAAACGACTTCCAGTTCAACTTTGTGGGGTTTTGCACGTGATAGGTTTTTACAATACCACCAGAGTCTCGTAAATGACCTCATGCAATTTAGGACGATTGTTGATTCCCCCTAGCCCCATCGTCAAACGTCGTCACAAAAGTTATACTCCACTCAAATATGACGTCACAAAGCTTTAGATTCTAGCTAAGGTCATATATACTTGGGTGGTTATGTCAATGCAAGTAGCCTACGAATGGAAGTTGGAAGGAGCGATTGAGAGGTTGGTCAACTTATCAACTGACGCCAATGAACCTTCAAAAAGATCGCTCTCCTGCCCACCCTAATATCGCTATGGCTCAAGAGCCCGTCGGCGGTGGCCCTCGACACGACGAGCGACGGAAGAGAACTAAGAGGAAGAGGAGAGAAGAAGGAGAAGGTGATAAGAAAAGAGGCCGGCTTGACGGAACCGCCCTCGCTTCCATCGATAGTAATGGTGTCTTTGAGTTGAATACAATGACTCGGATCCATTTGGTCAGCAACGAAGACCCAAGTGTTGACCTAGAAATTGTTCCTTCTATTGGCTTCTTCTTCTTCTTCTCCTTCTCTCCTCCTCTTCTCCAGTCCTCGAATTCTCTCCTTCTTTTTCCATCTCTATCGTCGCTTACAATGCTTCGCCTAATATTTATTGATCCATCGGCAACTGCCAACAGCAGCCCCCACAATGCAGAGAACGACGATGACGACGACTATTGCAACGTCCGAGATTCAAATCCAGTCTAGCCACAGGACACTGTTTATGTTCACTTATATACTTCAATCAGCAGCAGATGTCTGGCTGGAAGGATTTGCCAAGTACTGTACCACAGTACTATAATATCCTATTTATAAGCCAAAGTATGTTGATTCAATAATAAATTAAATGCCGTAACTAAAGTAATCACGATGACAATAATAACAATTAGTATTGTTGGATTTTATCTTATTTTCATCATCATCATCACCATCACCATCACCATCATAATCATCGTCATCACCGTCATCATCGCCATCGTCGTCGTCATCATCATCATCATCATCATAACTACAACCACCACAACAACAACAACCACCACCACCACCACAACCATAATCGTCATCATCATCACCATCACCACCAACACCACCACTTATGCCAATCAGTATCATCTTCTTAAGAACTTTTGAGCGATATAATGACTGTATAAAATTCATCTACAGAATTTCCAACTTTTAAATATTTTTTTCTATAAACCGCCATAAATGTGGTTCAAGTTTATTCTTGTATTTGAATAATATTTGACTGCAAAGTGTACTCTAAGTGTTCACCTTTGGCATCAAGACAGGATTTAATACGCGTGCGTCATTGGCCAATAGAAGCATCAATGACCGCCTGATCAAATTCCTCCAAGCAGTTTAGCGTTGTAATTCTAAGATGTCACTACATAACGTATTTATTTAAACCAGGATTTTCATAAGGAATTGTAAATTTGTGGATAAATATGTATAAAATGTTGAGATTTAAATGGTTTTGAAATTTTAAAAGTCGATGAATATTTACTATTTATTTTCATATTATCATTAGAGGGTCCCTTTATTTCCGGACGCAATGTATGCATACATACATTCATATATATATATATATATATATATAAAAGAAAAGCGCAACTCACGACTGGCATTTTTCGATATCACACGCGAGATTAGTGACACGTAGGAGTGAAGGAACCTCTGCTGGACTACCACCACAAACCAAGGAAGAGATTGGTTCCTACTCTGAACACAGGCTAGTTTATTGTGCCATCGTGAAAATGATTTGCTACTGGCAGACTTCAACTTGTAACGGACTAAGTTTGCGGAAGCGAACCTACTTCAAGGGTCCACTGAGTAACGAGTGACGTCATTCAAGTTGCTCACACAGAATTATTTGTCAGGAAGGCTTCGGGAACCACCTCACTCGTCTCATCTCCGGGTTTCATAATGAAGAATTCATCATCATAATTATATATAATATAAAATATATATAATATAATATATATATAAGCATCATCATCATCCGTTCCTGACGCAAGTCATTTGGTGGCGATGGGTAGGCCCCACTGCTTCCCCAGAGTCAAGTCAAGTGATGCTATGTCCTCCATGGGCGTAGTCTTGATCCATCCTTGTTTTGTTTCCCTTCGAATTTTGCATGTAATGCATCGTGGGGTACTCGGTATCTTGCAACCAAAGAGTCGCAGTTTCGAATCGACCTGAAACAACTCCGCAGCGACTCTGTACACACTGCTGTGTATACCCTTGCACGACTGTCTGTGCAGATGACAACTGGAAAAGACGCCACTCATCTCTTCCCCGTATACAGCATAAAAAAAGTCAATAGACTTGTCTTAGGGCTCATCATCATCATCAGGCACACAATGTTAGATTTGACTGAGTTCGTGAGATTCGTTAAAACAAGAATTGGTTCGGATATGTAATCGAGTGCTTTCATGTTGCGATAGACTGCTAGAGGATCGGAATAATTTAAGACGATAATGATAATATCGTATGATTCGGTTGTCTTCAGTTGTAAGCTCGTGGTCTTCTTCTGTCTTGTAGGTGAGTGGGGTGCTATTGAACACAGGACACGTCATAAAGCTACTCGTCGATGAATCGAGCACTCACTACGTCAACATCAGCGGAGGACCTCTATCATATCACTACCGTGTAGCTGAACTATCGATCCACTTTGGATCAACGGATGCTACTGGCTCTGAACACACTATCAGTGGCAAATACTTTCCAGCTGAGGTATTATCCACAATCGAAACATTAAAGGTCTTTATCTTTATCATTCCTTATCATTGAAAGTCATTATCATATAGGTCGATATCAGTCTGCTGAAAATCATCCAGTTAATTATATTCAGGCCCGTAATCAGACGAAAAATAAAGAAGACGAGGCAAATACTCTTACCTCTCCGTGCACTCCGCTTCCATATTCGTACCTTCCATTTCTTTGTCCCGTCACATCCCCTTCATATCACCGTTCCTACTGTATTTTCTGCATTCTTTTCCCAATCGTCCCAGCCCCTTCCTTTTAATTGGAGACTGTAGAGTGTGGCGTACGTCTTGCCAGGGCCCTTACTTCAGGAAAATATCTCATGTTGCAGAAGCCCGTCATCCAAGTCTCAATCGTGATATCCAGACTTCTAAAGCGCCATTGAAAAGCCAGACGCAGGGCACCAGCCTATTCCCGAGCGCTGCGTCGAATCAAATGGGTTGTCCAACGGTAGTCCGATGGAGATCAAAGTCTGATATCCAGAGGACCAGAGGACGAGGTAGATCATCTGTTAAGGCGGGTATGGTTTTGGTCGAGGACTGAAAGGTGAGCGATCAAATGGTAGGAGATGATGGTGACGAAGCCGAAAATATACGAAATTCAGAAGGCAAATCCAGACACGTGGTGCGAACCGTGCGATCTGTGATTTTCGGTTGGAGAACTTGCCATGAGGAGCTGTAACCGGGTGTCGAGTAAAATTGAGACAGGAGAATAATCGAGTAGAGCGGGTTGGCTGGATGAATGGCACATTGTTCGAACAGATATTTGGACTGGGAGTATTGTAATGAGTTGTAGATTAGCAATGATACTTGGAAATGAATGCGTTCTGGAATTTTCAGCCAATGGAATAATTTGAGGGTAGGAGTGATGTGATGATGCTTAAAGTGTTCCGGTGACGGCTCTGGCTACTGAGTTTTGGATGAGTTGTAGACGCCTGAGATGTGCGGATTCAAGGTTGAATAAAATGGATTTGCAGTAATCTAGCTAGGACAATGGAGTTAGCAATGGGGCAGGCAGCTTTGATGTAGAGCATGGGTCGGATGCGGCAGAGGTCACGAATGTGCATGAAACAGAAGCGCGAAAGGCTGGAAACGTAGTTCGAGAAGTAAGACGGAAATTTAAGGTTAGGCCTGCGCCAAGATTTCGGACAGAGGTGAAAGGAAGGGCATAAGAGTTAATGGATAGGTGTATTGAGAGGGTCAGGGATTGCTTTATCTGTTCGAGAATGACAATGGCTATGAACTCTGTTTTGGAATAGTCGAAGCAGAGGAGGTTGGACATCAATTGAGATAATATTAGGTTAACCACATTCAGTAACTGCGCCGGAGATTGGAAGAGCTTGGGGAGAATTATATGCATGTAGAGTTGGGAGTGGTGGTGGTCAACAGAGACATGAGATATGGTTCAATGATGCGTTGTGTAGAATGAAGAGGAGTGGACAACCCAGGATGAAGCCTTGAGGAACGCCGCATGTGATTTATAGGGATTGCGAACAGTGGTGTAACCAATGCATTTCTTTCGTATGATGTAGGCCTACATGTTGTTTAAAACATGCGAAATGTTGGCAGACTCCGTGCGTGCCTCGATCCAGACAGAGCTTTAAGTCAGACGGAAGCTGACGAATTCTGACCTTTGACAGGTCTGCAAGAACAACGTGAAACGTAGACATAGTTGTAGTTAGCGGAATTCAGCAGTAGACCTGATATGACACGATTTCAAGAAGCATATTGGATAAAAAAAACGGCCAGCAGTTGGTTCGATCTTTCGGTCAATCGGTCCTGGAGAGCAGAGAATGTACCGAACTTTGCTATAATAACGCCGATCAGGTTGTCGACTGTAATGATTGGTTGGTAGGCTTCCGATGGTAGACTCAACTGAAAGGATTAGTAGGTCTATTCTTGTTTCGATTTGTCAACTGACGCGATTCATTCAAACTTAGGCCTCTCTATTGCGGTCGTAAAAATGCATTGATATTATTTGCTCTTAGAGCAATAACATGGATTCTAGGCCACAAATGAATTAATGTTAGGAGCTGAATGACTTCTCTGGGTCGTAGGACGTTCGCTCATAGGACTATCGCTAACATCTGTTTCGTAAACCGACTGATTGTAACACATTCATTTAGTTGACGATTATCAAACATGATTCACTTTGAAGTCCTGCATACACCTTCAATATCCATCTCCATAATCACTTACACTAAGTATATACCTCGACTTTGGTGACTTTGGTTTCTCGATGGAGAGCCCTAAGATGTCTACTAAGTTTTATCTCGACGCAACTGACTGCCCTGCTAGCTAGCTATCCGCGGTATTTTATACCACACCTAATTAATCAAGCCGTAAATCAATTCGTGAACTGGTGCAACTTTTATGTCGCTCTTCCTATTTAATCTGATATTGCCACTTGTCACTTTCTCGGTATGTTATTTGCTTGTCTAATTACAGAAAACTTATTAATTAATTTTACACATCGACGTTTCTATGTTGAGGTAACATCTCTGTTTGTTCTATTGCCGAAAACTTAGTAGATTTCCATGTTATTTATTTGCTAAATATGTTGCCTTTCGTGTCATAATGAGTGAACGCGATATGAGCGATCGTTCGTATAAGCGAAAGTCCGAGGACCGACTGATGATAACGACAGTAACGACCCTTATCATCATCTTCTTCTTCTTCAGTCATTCGATGCTGTACTTAATGCATATATAATCCGGTGCTTATGTTTTGAAAACAAACCGTTAAAGTAGACATAATGACCATGCGGCTATATTTGGAGGCCCCTTACAAACTCGAGGTCTCCAAGCGCCTGCTAGGGCCATGGATAGCGCCGACTCTGAGCGCTTCTGTATTTTCTGGCAAGCAAAATGCTTGGTCAGTGCTGTTCCATCCCGTCCTCCTTCTATTTAACAGCAAACTAAAACCTCATGACTCATTCTACTTCAGACTGCAACGAGTCGTATTGCAGAGGAAGTGCCGCCATAGACCTTCGCTCACAGCTTGCAGCATTTACTTATTGCTGAATTACAGCGGAAACCATGGGATCTATCACTTATCTCGAGACTCGGACGTTGGCTGTAGTGTTTGTGGGTCGGTCAGTTGTGACTTCTGCAGCAGGGTGTGTGTGTGTGTATGTGTGTGTGTGAAGGCTAAGACTGACTGGACTGGTGGGAATCTGCGTTGATTTGTTGGCGACGGATGGCCATTACGAATGAATCCGAACGGACCTAATGCGAATTCTCATCGACTGATAATAATTACGAAAGAGTCAACGAGGGAAGGTGGCAGGCATGAACGACGGAGGCTGGGAGGGAGAAAGGGAGGGAGGGAGGGAGTGATACAAGTTGGAGGGAGAAAGGGAGGGAGTGATAGAAGTAGAGACGGAATGGGGAAGTAGGGACGGATGGGAGGATGGCAAATCGGTCTGCAGTCGGTCAGGGATGCAGCACAGGCCAAAGAGGAAGCAGCAGAAAGCGACGAATAGAAAGGTTCGATCAAGAATCAGTCTCTTCACTTTTACTGTTATGTCGCAGAACACACCCTCATAGATATCAGTGATATTTAGATAATTATTCACACTTACAGTCAAACATGCGAACGCATGCGTGTTGTGTGAATTACATGCATTCTGATCGACTAGGGCATTTTCTCACTACTCATCATCATCATCATCATCATCATCATCATCATCATCATATCATCATCATCATCATCATCATCATCATCATCATCATCATCATCATCATCATCATCATCATCATCATCATCATCATCATCATCATCATCATCATCATCATCAATGGCGTGCCCCGCAGAGGAGCGTAGCCGTTGCCACAGTCCGCCGTCAACCGTTCTTCTCTTGTGCTCTCGCCCATCCTGAGTTGAGGCCAATGTTCATTGTGTCAAGGTCAATCACTACTACTACTGCGTCATAATGCATATACATGAAGAGCCACATTGATACAGCTTTCATGTGACATAGTGACATAGTATGTAGTAGGTCCATAAGTCATCTTCTTCTGCTCCTTTTCTTCCCCTCATCGTACTATTCCTCTCCTTCTTCACTACTCCTTCTTCTTCCTTCTTTCCTCTTCTCCTTTTCGGTCATTTCCTTAATTTCTACTCCTTCTTTCATTTTCCTCTTCCTCCACCTTCTCAGTTTGAACATTTGAGGTTAACCATCCTTTCCTGCCACTGTCTTTAGATCCATCATTTTGCTATGCGCCATTGTCTCTTTCAAATTATTCTATTATCTGACTTATAGAATCTTGAGCCCCATCGTTTGCAGTCCGGAACTTGTTGACACGCGTGCCACTCCTCCACTCTCGCTGTCTCTGACTTTCCTTAACCTGATTAATGCCACCATCCTAATTGGTCGACTGATCGTCAAGAGCTGCTGGTCGTTAATTCCGTCGCAACTCGACCGCCTTCGTTCGCCTTCGTTCGAGTCCGTCCTACTTCAAGCTTATGCAGCTGCGTCTACGAAGTTCGAACTGTGCTGTCGTTTATTGTAGATACACATTTTGGGCTACAATACAGAATTGTACGGTAACCTGACACAAGCAATTTCATCCAGCAACGGACTAGCAAGTGTGAGTTTACTAGCACAGGTAGGATTTCTACGTTTGTATTGTCGTTTATAGCCAAGAACCAAGCACCACCGCAAACTGAGAGATACGTACGGCCCCTAGCGATCTCCATAATATACCATCCGATTCTATGTAATCAACAGCAGTTTGGCTATTGGTTACCCTAGATTGCGAGAGAAAAGAGAGTGCCCCGAACTATAGTCTAGTCGAATTGTTGTGTATCTAAGCAAATAAATTAGCATGAGTAGGTAGGCCTAATACAAAATTAGAAAAGCGCTGAGTCTATAAGATTTTCAGAATACAATTGAACTTATTATAATGTCTTAAATTGAGAAGTAAGCTTAGGTCTAATCTTGCTGTGCGTCAATAAATTAAGAAATCGGGCAATTGTCTGTAAATGCATGCAGCGAAGTCCACCTTAGCCTCAAATTAAAACACTCCGGACAAAGCCTAGGGTCTACATTTATTAATTTGACGCCGCGGCCTCGCCTAATTAAAATTCATTGTCTAAGTTTTTAATAAATCCACACAATCCACACATAATGCAGTCTGTAACCATTGAAAATAATGACTGGAAACGTTCAAAAATAAGAGAAAAAGTGGATATATCTTCTGCGGCTGAAAGTTCGTCCCAAGAGCAAACGAACATTTTATATCTACGGCTGAATCCATACGAAATGTAGCACGTGAAGACCTCTGCGCATGCGCTACCATTGACGCATTGGCACTGTTAAAAATACCTAAAATTTGTAATATGTGTCGTGAGGATCGTTTATAGTCAGATAAGGCATCGTGGGGGTCGGTTATGGTCAGGTTAGGCATCGTGAGGGTCGTTTAGGGTCAGGGTTAGGGTCGTTTTTAGACATATACAAACAACTTTCAGCCGCAGGAGTAAGTTTTCTGCGCATCTTAGGCTGAACTTTCGGCCGCAGAAGCTCCACGCAAAAAAGTTAAATATGGGACCCCTATATTAGCTGGGAACATGGCTGATGAGCCTGGCGAACATGGTTGAGGACATGGCTGGAGGACATGGCTGGGAAACAATGCTGGAGGACATGGTTGGGGACATGGATGGTGAACATAGCTGGTGGACATGGCTGGGGGACTCCGGGACATGGCTAGAGGACATGGCTGGAGGACATGGCTGGCGTTGTGAACAGCGACCAGCAACAACTTCTCAGAAAGTTAATGTGAGTTGTGAGAAAGGAGATTTGCATGACTTTAAATTTCATGACCAAGACATGATCATGACATCTGATATCCAAGACCGAGACCAAGCCACGAGGTCAAAGATTGTTTAAACAGTTAATCGCACATTTTCGAATGTGATAATAATGGAGAAATTCAAGACTACCAGGGACAAATCAGCTAATCTTCTGAATAGTATAAACAAATCATGCATGTTGGACACGTCTGAAATTTTCTAAATGATTATAGGGCCTAAAATTGAAGCGAACAATAGGCTGTTCCATGTATGCCAAACAAAAAATTATTAATTTACGATAACAGTCATCTGAATGAAGTATAGCTGTGGTTCCAATCATTCCGTTAATGCTGGCTTTACAGCAGCGGCCAACTGGTAGGCCTACATGTATTACCCCTAAAACCATTAATCGACGACTTAAAATTGATGGCCTAATGATGGGTGACATGACTTGAGTTGTGAACAGCGACCATTTGCATGAATACGAACTTAACTATTTTAGGTATCTTATGATTATTTTAGCACTTATAGACAATCGAAATAAATTACAAACTGCTCTTTTCAATATTTCCCGCGTCCCGATTTCTTGGTCATTTACGAAAAACTAATAGCAACGGTGACTTTTATCAAGGTAAAACCGTTCATGCATTAAGAAAGGTGGTTGTTCCTATGTGTTTAGCACTGACGAGTTACGAGTTATGAGATTGGCAAAGGGCCATTTTATAGCGCAAGAACTGAAGACAGGTTAATGCGCTTCATCAATAGAAGAAGACTTTCGCCTCAGACAGCTTCCCAGAAGTCAACGCCCTCCGCAGGTCCTGCTTCTACCAGTTGCATCAGATCAGAGTCGTACGGCGCCACCTGTCAATGGACGCTGCTGCGACTCTGGCGTACTCATTTGTGCTGACTTGATTGGATTACTGCAACGTCATCCTCATCGGTTTGCCAAAAATACCGTATACGCCAACTCCAGTCCGTCCTAAATTGTGCCGCCAGAGTTGTTGCCAGACTTCCGAAGTTCTCGCACATTTCGGCTTACACGCTACACTGGTTACCGGTATAGGACAGAATCGTCTGTAAGATAGACCTCATAGTGCGTCCATCGCTGGCTGGTGCCGCCTTGGGTTACATGTGCAACCTGTGTATCCCAGTTGCCAGTCAGTCCCTGCGTTCTGCATCTCGTGGTTCCGCGCTCTCGTACCGCCATGCGGTTAGGCCGCGCCTTTCCGTGCGTTGGACCGTTACGTTGGAACTCATTGCGTTTACCAATTCGGATTCTCCCATTGTGTGTAGCACAGGCGACATTTTCTGGACTACTGAAGACGCATTTATTTCAGAACTGTTAGGTAGCTTCGGTAAGCGCCATCGTGAGGTTCTTGTAGGGCGCTATATAAATGTTCATATACATACATACATATATACATACAGACACACTGCGAGACTGACACCATGACCGAGACATGGAAGCCTGTCTCAAGACGAAGGCTGCGTCCAGGGACCTTAATGATTATGGCACAGTACCTGTCACCCTTAAGTTAGGCCTATGCGATAGAATGGTTGTCAGACGGGAGAATCATAACCAGTTGAACAAAAAGCTCAAATAATTATGTAGGCCTATTTATGATTCAACTCAATGCAACAAATAATTTTGATTTCATAGTGGGCAATGGGGCATTTGTCGAATACGTCCGGTATACATATAGGCCTACTCGATCGGTCTAAACAATATAATGGAATGCAGCCGATACAGAAGCAGTAAGACAGAGTAGAGAAGGTTAAATAATTTTATAATAACGTCGATTATCTATTGCACAAGTCTTCAACCGATTGTGCACCAACACTAAGCAACGATCAGACATGGGTCTGTCTATTTATCTGCCTATCTCTAATGGGGCAGTCTGTGGTGCATACGGGTTGGACGGTTTGAATGATGAAAGTATTAAATTGAAAACTTCATTCATTTATTCATTCACTCATTTTTTGGGCTTATATATCGCCCCATCTAGAACCATGAGTAGGTACTCTTGCTCTTCCAGTTCAGCCACGACTGAAGAGAAATGCCCTGAGTGATTTATACAACCCGGTTTGATTGACTGATGGCATGCATAGAAATGACGTGAGCGACTGATCTGAACGGACTGAAAGAGAAAGGGAGTTCCGAAAAGTTGGTCCAACAACTGAAAATGTTCGTTCTCAGAGGACCGTTAGACGGAGACAGAAAGAGATTAGAAGAGCAGACAGACAGATTAAAAGAGACACACAGACAACACATAGGCAAACAGATAGACAGGCAGAAAGCAATAGAGAATGCGACTAGAGAAAATTTCTCGAGGAGGTCTCTGAAGAGAGCGGTTCTCCTGCAATAATCATTAGGCTTAAAATCCGTTGCTTGGTTTTCGGTAGGAACCGATGAACGGTCGACTGTTTAGAGATGACTTCATTTAGAGATGACTTCAATTATAGATGACTTCGTTTTTGAGATGACTTTATTTAGAGATGACTTTATTTCGCTTCCCCGTCGTCGTTTTTCTGTTCTACTGAGAGATGCTAAACTCAATTCCAATGTCTCTTTGAACCTAACCTGATCACGACCAGACGAATCGAATCAATTGCGTCGTTTTATCCGATCTACACGGCAGAAAATCTGACAACAGCTGCAGCCTGCTGTCGCTAGAAGAAAACGGCGAAGAGAAGAGACTAGCGTTCTACCTTCTGATATAATATGCAATGTATACAGACCTAGTTGCAGCTACTGCAGTGTCTCCGCAGGTGTTGAATACATCCTGATTCCTTAGACTAATTTCCTCTTAAAATTTCTTACGTTGGTGATTTGTTTTGAATTTTATTTAGATACTCTTCAATTCTTTATTCTGCGTTGGTCGCACTTCTGAATTTTCTTTTCGTGCTGTTTTGAAATAAAAGAATCAAATAAATTGAAAAGTTCTATCTATAGCGAAACTAAAAGAACTAGAAAATGAATAATGTATGAATGTGCAAGTGCAAGGATAAACAATTATAGCATGAGACGAATTGTATATGAAAGTTAATTTACAAGCATTTAATTGATTCAGCTGATTTCTTTAGGCCTACCTCCTCTTTTCTTTTCTTTCATCACTCTCATTAATGTCTTACTGTATATAATATAATATATATATATATATCATATCTGTATGTATGTAGGATTTCTTTTACCATCTCCTCTCGATCACTTTATTCAGTCCTTCTCTTCATATCTCTCCTTCACTCTGTCTGTCTGTCTCCCTCTCTGTCCCACTCTGAGTCACCGTCGATGTCCGCCCAACTAATTCGATGTTCTTCCAACTCCCTTCTTGGTCCTACTGCTCCTGTCAACTGGACAAATTCCATTACAGATATGTGGTCCCGATGGAGTAGACAGCCAGACAGCCAGACAAGAGGACGGACGAGTAGGAGGATGGATGGAGTGAGGTGGAGGAGAAAAAGGAGGAGGAGGAGGAGGAGCGATTCCTTCGTACGCACCACCTCCTCTTTCTCCGTCGCAGTCTAAAGGCGTTTCCGTGATTTCTTTCTAGGTCCATTGTGAATGAAATCGATGCAAATGAATCCACTAAGCGCAGATTTCAGGTCACGTGGTCACGATAATCAGAATTAATGGTCTTCGGCTAAGCCCCATTCTCAGGCCAGAACCAACTGCATGGCGTCTCCCCCTCCACCATCCCACACCCCCACCCTCACCATGTGGGTGACTGCATTAAGCTTATGCATATTTATGCAGCCATCTGTTTCCGTAAGAAATCCTGCATAAAGCACACGATATTCCATTAAATCAGTTGTGTGACATTCAAATGTTTATTTGTTAATGTGTCCTGTCCTGTCCTCGGCGTCTATGCATCTATGTCACTATGACGTCATTGGCGCAATGTTCGACACTGCAATTATGCAATAGCCTACTGGCAAAAACCGCACAATGTCCGCATTAACAATAACCAACTAAACTACAAATAGCAATATAGGGTTACTAAAAATTGTAATTTAGATAAATTACATAGTCAACAGAAGTTCATTAGGGTCAAAACTGGGCCACTGTGATTGGGCGATGAAAAGTTCGCTTCTAGCTAGAAGCGAGAGGAGACAAGAGTGGTATTGAGGAAAAGTGTTCGATGAGTCACAACCTGATCATCTTCTAAAAATAAGATGATCAGGTTGTGGCGTGGGGCATGACATGAAGAGAAGAAGGCTGTGACATGTAGCATGGCCTGAATAGTTGAAGGCTGTATCATTTGGAATGTCATGAATAGAAGAAGGCTGTGGCATTTGGCATGTCATGAATAGAAGAAGGCTGTGGCATTTGGCATGTCATGAATAGAAGAAGGCTGTGGCATTTGGCATGTCATGAATAGAAGAAGGCTGTGGCATTTGGCATGTCATGAATAGAAGAAGGCTGTGGCATTTGGCATGTCATGAATAGAAGAAGGCTGTGGCATTTGGCATGTCATGAATAGAAGAAGGCTGTGGCATTTGGCATGTCATGAATAGAAGAAGGCTGTGGCATTTGGCATGTCATGAATAGAAGAAGGCTGTGGCATTTGGCATGTCATGAATAGAAGAAGGCTGTGGCATTTGGCATGTCATGAATAGAAGAAGGCTGTGGCATTTGGCATGTCATGAATAGAAGAAGGCTGTGGCATTTGGCATGTCATGAATAGAAGAAGGCTGTGGCATTTGGCATGTCATGAATAGAAGAAGGCTGTGGCATTTGGCATGTCATGAATAGAAGAAGGCTGTGGCATTTGGCATGTCATGAATAGAAGAAGGCTGTGGCATTTGGCATGTCATGAATAGAAGAAGGCTGTGGCATTTGGCATGTCATGAATAGAAGAAGGCTGTGGCATTTGGCATGTCATGAATAGAAGAAGGCTGTGGCATTTGGCATGTCATGAATAGAAGAAGGCTGTGGCATTTGGCATGTCATGAATAGAAGAAGGCTGTGGCATTTGGCATGTCATGAATAGAAGAAGGCTGTGGCATTTGGCATGTCATGAATAGAAGAAGGCTGTGGCATTTGGCATGTCATGAATAGAAGAAGGCTGTGGCATTTGGCATGTCATGAATAGAAGAAGGCTGTGGCATTTGGCATGTCATGAATAGAAGAAGGCTGTGGCATTTGGCATGTCATGAATAGAAGAAGGCTGTGGCATTTGGCATGTCATGAATAGAAGAAGGCTGTGGCATTTGGCATGTCATGAATAGAAGAAGGCTGTGGCATTTGGCATGTCATGAATAGAAGAAGGCTGTGGCATTTGGCATGTCATGAATAGAAGAAGGCTGTGGCATTTGGCATGTCATGAATAGAAGAAGGCTGTGGCGTGTGGCATGTCATGAATAGAAGAAGGCTGTGGCATTTGGCATGTCATGAATAGAAGAAGGCTGTGGCGTGTGGCATGGCATGACGAGAAGAAGGCTGAAGAAGGAGAACCGCATTTCTCTTCATGCATGTCAACAGACCGGAAATAGCTGTACATTAAGAGCCGAGATCAAACCCTGAAGAAACAACGAGGCGATGAATGCATAAAATCTGTCTCTGCCCTATCGGGTGGAGCAGTTGGAGCTGCTCTTCTCTGCACAGTTTCGGAGGCGCTTGAAGACCTTCTGCTATTTACAACTATATATCCGCCGACTTGGATCGGGAGCGCAGCTGATTTTGAGCGACGCTTCAAAATGTTCAGTTTAAACTGCAATTACTATATAATTACAAAGTAGGCTTACAATTAGGAGATAACAGTAAGATCTCGCAGATGCGTCAGTAAAACATAGCATCGAACGCTTTCCATCACTATTACCTTAACCGAAATGCATGCTAAACACTCATCCTAGCTCCAGCACTGTTATCTTTCATAACCCAGGGCCTGAGCTTATTCAAGTCTGAAAATGTTGAAATTCAGTGCAGTCAAAATGATAACATTTTGGCGCTGCTCACACTTTAGTTTCATTCGCAAACGTTTCAAGAAAAACAGGAACATTGTTTAAAATCTGGTCAACAAGAAGGCCACAATCCTTCCAGCTGACATACCTAATAATTATCAGCACACCCGCTTCACCATAGTTCCATCGTTCAGAAGGCAGTTCATCATTGTAAAGCACGATGCACGCTATTTCAGAACGGTTTACCATCGGCATTGTAGCCAAAGCTTTCGTGAATTCGCTTAGATGCATCAATTGGTTTTTATTCCACCATCAATGGCTCTTCGTCTCCTGATCGTTATAACCATTCAATGTTCATTCTCATGCACCAGTTTCGTCATACCACTCAATTGCAGCGTTCCTCAGGACTCTGTTCTTATCTCTATACCTAGCACCAGATTCAGACACTATAAGCCAATCGAAACATAGGACCTCGCATCGCCAGAGCCCACAGTTGTGAGAACAAATAAGCCCAAGTAGACGGCGGACTGTAGCGTCTGGCAAAACTATCATCATGAAAACTTTGCAAGGTGTAGTTTTGTCACGTCCCAAACTCGACCAAGTCCCAGGAACTCCAGCGACAAGCTGAATAATGTCTGCAACCATTTATCTATTCAGTGCATTGCAAATTGCACTTAACACAGATTGCTACCGGTTAGGTTATCGTTCCTGAATTTACTCTTTTTTGTAGAAATTTAGCTGACGAACAGCGTAGAGACGCAAAAACTAAGTGAGGTAATAAATGTCACAGTTCAGTTTGATGCTGCCATCTTACCAAAAGTTACCATGTAATTATGTCGGGACGCACGCTAAGCTTCAAACGTCAGCAATCCAATTACTCACTGAAACCTGCAACAGGTTTTGATGAACCAGAACTAAAAGCCAAAGTGAAAGTATCAATGTCGCTGGCCATGTACATGATGTGCCTGACATTGGAACTAAAAGACAATCACAATCTATTCATTAAATTCTATGGATCAAATGCAAGCACAGCAAAGGAGCAGAAGTAAACACAAACGATGTCGATACTTTCTGTGGTCTAATAGTAATCGTAATCTCCAAATTTCTTGAACGATGCTCTGAAGCCGGGTCGCGGACAAAATTCCCTCCGGACAAAATACTCCCGGATAAAACCCCCCAAAATAGGACAAAGCCCCTAAGAATATTTTTAGAATTTTTTTTATACTTTTGTTACTTAGAAAAGTGTGTAAACTTTAAAGTCTGAATAAAAACAATAGTTAAATAGTGTAACGGTTCAGAGGTACGTCTACCTGGTGTCGGCCTGCTGTAGTGTCTGCCTGTTGTGTACGCCTGTCTACTGTGTTCTTTCTTCTTTGGTATCTATCTACTGTAGATATCTACTATCTACTGTAGTCTATCTACTATCTACTGTAGATATCTACTATCTACTGTATCCTATCTACTGTGTATTATCTACTATCCACTGTGTAGTCTCTACTGTCTACTGTCTCCTATCTACTGTGTAGTCTCTACTGTCTACTGTCTCCTATCTACTGTGTATCATCTACTATCTACAGCAAATTAGTATAAAAGAGAGTAGTGTCATCAGAGAGAGTCGTCATCGGAGAGTCGTCGTAGGATCGTGGTCGTCGCCGTCGTCTGGAGAGTCGTCATCGGAGAGTCGTCGTAGGATCGTGATCGTCGTCGTCGTCGTCTGGAGATCGTCATCGAGGAGCCTTGTAGATTCGGCTTCGGCCTTGCAGTCTCGGCGCCTAGGAAGCACGAATAGTCGTCGTGGCTTGCGATAGTCGTCGTGGATATAGTCGTCGCCGTCAGCCATTGACGTAGCATAGTAGTCGCCGTCAGCCATTGACGTAGCATAGTAGTCGCCGTCAGCCATTGACGTAGCGTTGCAATTACTCGTTAGTTATCGACGTAGGGCGTATTGAGGGAGTGAGATACGGACTGTTTCCGAATAGGCGCTACAGAAGTATTGTTTTCCGTTGTACATTAAAAGAAGATTATCGAACAAGCGTGTCTTATTCCAAGCGTCATCCAGAAAGGAGCTATTTAAACCTTAAATGGTTAGTCTTCAGCAAACCACTGAAGCCTTACTCAGCGGACTGCAACACGAACTACCCCCATATCGGACGGGGCTGCAAGTCGTCATCCTGGTCACTGTCGAATAGGCCCCGTTCCGTTACAAATAGCAAATAGTTAATTAGTTCCTTGGTCTTTTTGATGACCGTGCATGATATATATACGCTGAATGAATCGCTGTGCGTAATTCATAGACCTTTTGCGCTTAGTCAATTGGTAGCAGATGTGATATTGGTAATGCAGATTTAGATCAAAACATTTAGGCAGTTGACGTGATTTCATCTTTGTCAGTTTCTGGAGACGGAGTTGACACAGAACGCAAATGCGTTATCTGTGACACGGCTTCTTCAGACGCGTCAGGTTAAGTGAGTCTATGCAGAGGGTATGTGATAAATCTGTGACACGACTTCCTATAAATATAAGTTAGTCGTACTGGGTGTCATTTGTAATGTTTTGCAAACTTTGTTAGTAGTATCAGTTATTATGACAGAGCGTCTATATATAATTAAGTTACAGAGCTGTAAATAGTTCGTCTAAGAAATATATGTGACAGATGCTAGTTAGGGCAAGAGGGGATTTTGTCGGGGGGTGGGGGGCGGGTTAATGTCCTATCTAAAACTGGAGATCTTGTCCGAGAGGGTCTATGGCCGGGAGGATTTTGTCCTACACCCATAAAGCCAAGCGTTGTGCACCAGCTTATTAACAAGCAGACTTTCGTGTCAGAGGACTTTCCAGAGAACCTCATATTCATAGGAGGAACAATTGTATGACGGTGTCACGTTGATGACAATGACCCATCCTTAAGAGTTTGATCAAACCATATTATTTGGAGAATTGAAGCTGTTATAAATTTACCTGAAAGCAGCTTATTCAGATCAAAACAGCGTTCTATACTTGTATCAGATTATCTTTTAGCTTTTTGTGACCTAGTGACAAACCGAAATGCCATTTCCCAGGTTTAAAGGAGTAAGAATTGTATTCGAAAAAGCTTTCTGAAGTATTTCAGTGAGTCTATGCGTGTAGAAAGTGGAAAACTGCGCTCTATTCTAACTGACGATAGTAATTGGCTATAGGATAGTCCATAACCAGTCATGTGGTCTGCGCGAAATTAAGTCACATCCTTGCTAATAATAATAATAATAATAATAATCTTCGTTTAATTTCAAACTGACAAATCGCAGCATGAATACAAATACAGTATGAGCGAATGATGAAAAGTTACTACAGGAGTCGAATTTAACCGTCGGCAGCCACGCAGGGCGCCCATTACGCTATGCATCTCATTTTTAACAAACGCCGCTGTTTAACGAAAGAAGGAAGGAAGTCAACTTTATGAGAATACGGATCTCGATCTCGGTTCTTCAAGCGCTGCGTCTCAGTGTGCTTACCGCTACTCCACGCCCCTTCCCCATTCCTCTGTAGCAGCCATTGGTTTGGGTCCTACCCTTACTTTCAGTATTCAGGTTAACTGAGTTACCGGATAATAGCATTCATTCAATGTGAGTCAGATTTTGTTTCGTTCTTAGTACTCTCTCTCACTCCATGCTATCACTACTTTCGCCCACGCCATGATCTGCACTCGGGTGGACTTTGGGTATGCTGCATGCATTGGCTTTTTCATCCTCCGATTCTATCAAGCTTAATTCTGTTTATTCTTAATGCTGCTGTTCGTCTCACATGTGACATTCCAAAGGTTGCCAAAATTTCAGTAGACCTACATATAATATATATATATGATTGTATATATAGTATACAACCATCACCAGCTTAAAAACGCGTAATGCTGACTCCGCATAGAGATTGGTGTCGATGACGTATACAAGGACAGCGACGAAGATCAGCTTCTTAGTTGACTAGAGACGACGACAGAAAGCGACGATGATATGTACAATCTTAAGCCATGGGTGTATAACCGTAACTTCTTAAGTGTAGAAAGATTCTGAGAGAAATTCTTAACTAATGAAACACAGAGGCAACGAGACAAACTTACACTGAGGTCTGTGTGTGAGAACTTCTTAGACCGGATGCGACGTTTCTCAGCGACGGTTTATGGCAACATAGGTCTTCCGAGTTAGTGTCGATGTCTTATCATTCTGCTTTGTAGAGTCTAACATGTAGTCGTTGTTGATCTTGTATTCGCGTTTGTCTGAGTTTAAAATGTTTTCTTATTTGTTATTTATTTCTTAATTTACTCTTTCTTCTCTTTCTTTGATGGTGTTCTTCGTTCCTTCGCGTTCTTCTTTTCCTCTTTACTACGGCGATGTTGTACCTTCCAGTCGGAAGCCTCGGTCGATTGGTTACGCCCTGCATACTGGGAATTAGAGATCTCTTTGGTCTCGTGCATGTCTTGGATGTTCTGTCCTCACCGATCGGTTGCTGCCATCCAGCTGGACCAGGCATCGTCTTTGTCTTTGGCTCAGAGTCGAGATACTTGAACGGCGTGGCCTTCGAAGGGTGACCCCTGCTGACCAGTGACCGCTAGTCTTTCAGTTGGCCAATATGGCTTCCTCTTCTTCGTTTAATTCTTTCTTCCGATGTTTCGGTCTCAGTCATTGTTCAGCTATTCTTAATGTTGTTCCTCTTGTTTTGACGGTCGGTCAGATTTCCCATTAGCGGGCACCAATCGCTTCCAGTCTATGCATGTAGAAATTGGCAAACTGCGCTGTATTCCAACTGACGATAGTAGTTGGCTTGGCTATAGGATAGTTCAAAAACAGTCACGTGGTCCAACCGCTGTCTTTTGCCTTGCGCACTTGGTGACCGTCTCAGGCCTCCGACTAGTAAAGGGCAGAATCGGCTAAAGTCCTGATACTCCTTCGCCAAGACGTGCGTCAAAGCGTATAGGCGTATACGCTTAGGACTTTTGCACCATCGAGAGTGACTTATGGCGTGTGAGCCATGCACTCGAACGGCGTTCCAAGGGATTCCTAGGCCTGCCAGAGCTCCTCTTATTTAAAGCCGAGGATAAAACACCGCGTTTGGAAACACTGATCGCACTCATATAGTGCCAGTCATAAGCCTGGATAAAGAAGGAGGGCGACGCTATAATGATCTTGTTATCACACAGTGTCGTCAAACTGAATCTACCACCCTGTCTGTTTGGGCACTCCCAGTTGCCCTGGCTAGCAACTCGCAGCTACTAGCTAAGGAATCTGGAAGTCAAGTGCAAACACAGGCATAAGCTTAATATATAATGAAAAAAACAAGCAGGTATCGGCATGTGCTTCCGACAATATGTATATGATGACGGAGTGAGGGTTGAATGATAATGCGCGTGCATTAGCGTAAGTGGGAGGCTGAGTCAGGTAACTAAGCAGCGTTAGGACGGATCGGCGCCGAACCCGCTGCCATACAGTTATAAAAGCAATTATTCTTTAGCTTTATATTATTTGTTCCTACTATGTCATGAATTAGCAAACCGGTGGCTGTTAGTTTGAAGCGACGAATATATAAACCATAGCTCCGATGTATTAATGACGCTTTTGAATAAAATTTTGGTCTGGATGTCGATCCTCTCTCAAACTCCCGGTTGATTAGACCTCAAAACTAGTCTGCATTGTAACAGTTGAACAATAATAGTTTTCATATTAACGAGATGATCGAGAAGAGCCTACGTTAGCAGATTCTGTCGCCTCAACATAAACAGATATTCCAAGGAAGCGTTGTGCGTGCTTCATTGCTCGACATAATTATTAGAATTAAGTAGTCATAGCGTAATAACTTAATAATAGCATTGGAACAGCGTTCTCATCGCTCTCCCTCTCAACACTGGTCCGGTCTCCAGCCGTCATCCAACCAGCAGACCGAATTCTTGAGATGAATCCCGGTCACGTGCCATTACAGGTAGATCATCCCACACCAAGCTGGTTGATGAACAGCTCAACGCGTCCACTCTGGACTCATTGGCTTCAATGGCTTCATTGGCTTCAATGGCTTCATTGGCTTCAATGGCTTCATTGGCTTCAATGACTTGGCACGCAGTGCATACGCAAAGAAGATGAAGAAGAAGAAGAAGAAGAAGAACTCTACACAAGATTAAAATGAAAAACCCGACAACATATTTGTTTGTTTTTTTTAGGTCGGCTATAATCCCAACACCGAGTTTAATGGTCTGGCGGAACATCTGAAATTGATCAAACACAAAGGTTGAAACCTGCCTCAAATCACTTAAAGAAAACATCAAAATGATGCACTACAACTTTACGCTATGTAGCCTTTATATTTCTGAACTCGGCATACATGCTGGACTAGTTTTCACCCGTCTGCACCAATGTGTAATCTTTTCAGTTGCATTCTTATTCAAATTGTTATCTAGTATTATGAATGTTAATTTGTTAACAGTTAATAGTTAATTTACTAATTGATAGGATAATAATTGCGAGTTCCAAATTTGTATCACGTGACACAGGTCAGCAAGTGCGGGTACGACATCTGTCGGTAAACGATTTACTTCCACCAACGGATGATTACATCACATACGAGGGTTCCCTCACTGAGCCCGGATGTCACGAAACAGTCACGTGGGTCATACCGAACAAGCCAATCTACATAACGAACGAACAGGTAGGGTTCAATTGGTCCAATGTATTCAATTGGTCCAATGGATTCAATTGGTCCAATGGATTCAATTGGTCCAAAGGGATTCTGAGTAGCCGGTTAGAGTCTCTTCCAACGGTTGATAATATGACTCAATGGAGTGGGCGCTCCAGAGAATCACGGCCGGCTATATTTAGAATGGTCGTGAGAGAATAAATACATTGCGGTGTATCATTTGGTCAGCAAACGGGAAAAGGAGAATACTTGGACAAACTATAGTTACATTCTATTTGCTTAGTAGGCTAGTGGTCACTCATAAGGGTCCACCCACTTAACAAATATTTATAGAAGGTAACTATGGTATTAATAAGATCTTAGTGTAACTGTTTAATCAAACCAGAGTTCGATCACAACATACATTGTAACTTCTCAGATGGTAAGATCAGTTGCTGCCGATAAAACATGTGCGCGTAGAACTATAATTATGGCTTTGCGTTTGTCTTATGCGTCTACGTACAATATGTATTCACTTCAGTGCCAACTCCATTGAGTCATATCAATAACCGATCATAGACATTCAAAGACAATGACAGTCGATGGCTCGCACTCAGTCTGTTAGACCCTATACTGATAGGTCATTTGTTTTACTAACATAGACTGTGGAGCCAATGCCATGATGCACTACAACTTTACACTATGTAGCCTTTATATTTCTGAACTCGACATACATGCTGGACTAGTTTTCACCCGTCTGCACCATGTATTCTCTGCATTGGCAGCCATGATGGCATTGGCAGCCAATAGCTTATGTAGACTGCAGCCATTGGTTGGTGGAAATAGCTGTCGTACACGAGTAGACAACATAATTGTATTCGGCTTCTGCTGTCTATGCTGGGCGATGTGGCACTATAGAAGAGGCCTCTCAAAACTGGCAACTATTGGGACAAATTCTCCAACTACTGCGTGTAGTCTCTGCAGTAGTTGTAGAGCTAAATATGCGATGTGCGGACCTCCGCTGGACTTGGATTTACTGATAACCCCTCTGACACGACGCAGTACTTGTAAATGAGCTGGTGCTATTCACTTTTAAAGATTTTGCGCTATAGATTACGGTTACATTTACGCCTTCACATTCAATGCTGTCTTATACAAAGCAAACGACGATCTACAAGATTTCAATGTTTAGTACTTTGAACAACGTTTAGTAGACCTACTTTGAACGACTGTCATCCGTGCACATAAAATTCTTAAGACCTTAAGACCGGGTCTTCGATGTTGTGGCCAATCTCCACCTCTGGTCGTTTGTGAGCCGATGCTATCGTGCTTATTCCTTCTGCATTATCGACGGTTGAGGACATATGCAGCCAACGAGGAAATTCATTTATTCATTCATTCTGTGCACTTATATAGAGCCTCTTCAGGAAACCTACTATAGAGAGCGTCCCCAAGCAGTGCACGGCTAGTTAAATTCTATTAATATTTAGCCAAGGTCAAATTTAAAAACATTGACTGATTTATAAAATCCAGTTTCACTGATAAGAAATAACAAGCGGAAATCCGTCGGAAATCCATGTCCAGATGGAGAGACCTGAAACCGAGAAAGTTCGGCCACCCTTGCTAGCTAGAACTACCAGCTACTGATGAGTTTACCGTATAGACCTACCAGACATTTATTTTGCTTGTTGTAAGGTCAAAAAGCTAATCGTAAAGCATCGAGGAGAATATAATTTCAGCTTCTGATGTAAGTTAGCAGCCCATTGAAGGTCACCCACCAAACATTTGGCGCTGCAGAACTTTCAGACACTAAACAATGTAAATGGGTAATCTGCATGTAACACTATCTGCTATTTACTCACTCCATTAGTACAGAACACGGATCACATTCGCCGTTAGTTACCATTGCGCCGTTTGAATTTCTTCATTTTACAAGATTGATTGTTTTTATATACATGTATAGTAATATACGATGCTAGTTTACGTAGGCCTATTCAGAGCATATATATATATGTATATTATAACTTAAATTCCTTATGTGGCTTATTCAGTGTAAGATTTATTATAACTTAAATTCATTGCGTGCACTTGTTGACAAGTATTCCAATGAGACTGAATCTCAGTTCGTCTTTGTATACGTCTATACTTGTAGTTGACTCTACTGCGTGAAGTGATGCAGGGTGAGCCGAGCAATCCGAAGTTTCCGATGCACAACAACTACCGTGTGCCAATGCCCTTGCATCATAGGGCTGTACGCACCAATATTCAGCTCAAAAGCTCAGTTAGTATACCCATTATGATTCTGTAGGATATAATCGTAATCGTAACACTTGACAAGTGTCAGATCCTTTGACTGCTGAGCACTGGAAAAAGCTATTTACGAGCGCTACGTCATGTCAGAAGGGGAATGCATAAAGTCAGTGTCTGATGAGATGCCACTGATGGAAGGATATGGGTTATTAATCTTGTGCTTTGGTTAAATGAGAATGAATTGGTTTCGGACTGGATGAATCTGTATATGAAGAGGTATAGGGAATAGTTTCCAATGGAATGTCTGAGTATGAATACAGGCGAATAATGCGATTGAGACAGATGAGCAGATAATGTTATAGATGACATATGACACAGATGAGAGTGTTTAGTAATATGAAGGCCTACAAAGTAACAGTTCACATAACTAAAAATACCACATATGCGGGTGCCGTAACAAAAGCGCACAGGACATAAGCGCACAGGAAATAAGCGCGCCGAAATGAGCGCGCAAAAAACCCCGACAAATGTGCGCAAGGCATAAGCGCACAGCGGTATAGAAATACACAATATTAGTTAGTGGTCAATAACCTACCGCAAAGTTCGATATCTAAACGGCTTCTACCACAAATAGGGCCTATGTGAGAATTAAATTCCAGTCAACGTCCAACTAGGCCAACAGTTGACTTGAAAAGAAGTCTTTAGCAAATTTATTTGCATTACAGAAACAAAGTTCCTGTGCCCGGTAAAATTGTTTTAATGAAACGTGCCACTGAAATCACAATTAAAATCCAATTGCGCTTGAATTGAAAAGAATATTGACTCTATGCATTTAACTATAGCGCTATAGCAACTTAGATCGCTCCACAGTCTGTCTTTTGAACACTTGTTTATATCTGAATAAAATCATTCTAAACAAGTTTGCCCTGCGCGCCTTTGTCGGGTCACCGCCCTATGCGATATTAGTAGCTAGGCTCAGTTAGTTGACGCGAACATTTCCTGAAGCTTTCAAAAGAAATGTCCGTAAGACGGAATGCGACTGGCAGAGCATTCAAACCCGTTGGAAGGGATGCATCGCCTGAGTTCTTCTACGAATCACACAGCAGTCTACTGGCCTTTCCGAACGACCACATTGTGACGTAGCTCTTTCCTGAACGCAATCTAGATGGACCAGGACCTGACGATGATAAAGCACGCAGTCCTTGTTTTGTACTGAAGACATTTGTTAACAGGTGTCGCCATCTTGAAAGCGATCTTCTTGCGAATAAAATAATGTGACTAGGTCCAAGTTTCGAACCTCTCTAATGATGACGCGCTCTGAGAACTTCTGACCAATATGCATCTTCCTGATCAGCTTCCGCGTTCACGCCGTATTTTGCAGTCGTTCAGTCGACTACTGAATAGAACGATTCTTCAGGCATGATCTCAGGTCACGGATTGGTCACGTGCCACTTCTCCAGGCGTGTCGTTCCCGATGAGCAAAACCTGATCGTCGTTGGAGTCGAATTGGCGAATTTGGCGAAGCATTGCTCATTGACTGGAGAATATATTGAGCGTTGAATCCTAATTCAAATCGGACTCTGTACCAAAAGCCAGCATTAATATTTAAATGATTCATTTCTCCAATCGTGATGCATGCAGACACCTTACGTGTTTTAACATTATAAGATCGACAATAGATCAATCCCTCGTTTGCCAGGAAGCGAGTATTCCTCTCGTCAACAGTTACTGCCGAGAAGTAACTGTTGTGAAAACTAAGACAAACGTCTGGGAGACCTACTCATGTGTCAGCCTGGGATTAATGCCACCCAAGACGATCTCTCTCTCTCTCTCTCTCTCTCTCTCTCGCAAACAAGCAAGCAAGCAAGCAAAGCAAGCAGCACTGATTAGATATTGCGAAATATTGCTGTGTCCGTCTATAGCACAGTGCGCCTATGCTTGTCAGTCTTTCTGTCTCCGCACTGTTGTAACGCGGACTCGTATCTCTATACGCAGTGAGTCAATTGAACGGTTTCTCACGACGCGTTGGAAAAGACCAGCGACCATTATCTGCATCCGCTCTCTACGCGATCACTAAGTGTCGCTGTTTTTACAGACGACTGGAAAACAGCGGATTACGACGTTCACCACAATTCACGCTGCAGTCAATGCCTGATGCCTGTGAATTAAACTAAGATGAAATTCTTATTACTTCAATCAAATAATTATATTATAATTACATTTAAGGTTCAACAGCTCAAAAGAAGTTAACTCGCGTGTTCTTCATTGACCCATGTGTAACGTATATGACTGTTTGTGACTGTGTCGAGAGAAGCCTAGCACAGTAACATACAAAATAATGTGATTTAACAATTTGAGCATGCTTGCACTTAACTTACCCCAAGGTAATATTAAGTGTAAATATCATGAATATTAAATTGCTTACAGATATGGTACATGTTTTTATTGGTATCTTTTGCACAGTTTAATATCATAAAACCTAGATGCAAGCAGTTCACATGACACATAAAATTTTCATGTTAAATCCAGTTTGAGAATCACCTTTGTTCATATTGTAACGAAACCGGGGTCTGGGTGCCAGCGGGTGCGCTAACGGATGGTCACTCAGTCCCGGTCGCTAAGGGAAGTACGTCGTTGCCGGCCTCTGGGAAAAGCTTCAGTGGTATTAAGAATACTAACCACTTAAGGGATAGACAAAAGGTTAAGTAGATAGTGTAGACGGTAGGCTAGCTAAATTGTAGATCGTAGACAATGGATTAATAGACATGGCTAGCACTAGGCAAGGTCACACTGAAATGTGAATCTGAGGAGCAGATAGTTGCCTGAAAAAGATGTACTTACTACTTAGATTTCCAATCCTTGAAAGCCAAGGATAAATAGTGAATTTTTAATCACTTTTTGAAGGGAGAAAGTTAATTAATTTGAGCTGCAAAGGGAGTGGCAATTGATTCCATTCCTTAGAAGCAGAGGCATGGAATGCACCAGAGCCATAGCTGTTCTACATCGTGGCTCAGCTAAAGGACCTGTACTCGATTATCACAGGCAACAGGGAGGGATGTAAGGTGTTAGAAGATCATGAATGTAGTTAGGTGCACTGGTGCTGAGGGCTTTATAAGTCAAACAAGCTAACTTGTCTGAACTCAATAGGAAGTATAAAATGATGAAGATGGCAACATGATATATAGGCTACATAAAAATGCATTGTTCGTATATATATATATAAATATGGTATTATGTCTAATTTTGTGTAAAGTCAAGTCACTGTCATCATTTGCTAATTATTGTACCATTGGTCAGATGCTGTTGAATGTTCAATTGTGATGCTCATCTTTTTTCTGTTGCTGATCGGTGTTTTCTTCTAGAGTGAAGACTGTGCCGTGGAGAAACACGTCTTTTACCAAGGTCAGGGTCAAGGTCGCTTTCACGCCTAAAGCATGACATGATATATAGGCGAGCATGCATGCCATTCAAGTACTTTGGATGGCAGATATGAAAATAGGCATAGAAACAGAGACAGAGAGATAGAGACAGACAGACAGATTCAGAGAGACAGGTACAAAGAGACAGATACAGAGAGACAGATACAGAGAGATAGAGACAGACAGAGAGACAGAGGCAGAGACACGTAAACACAGAGAAAGAGCATAGAGACAAATATATAGAGACATAGATACAGAGAGACAGAGGCAGAAAGACAGAGGCAGAGAGACAGATACACAGAAAGACAGAGACAGAAAGACGTAGGCAGCGAGACAGAGATATAGATTCAAAGATGTAGTGACAGAGACAGATATAGAGACACAGAAACACAGAGAATATGCGTCAACAATAAGCTAAATGATGTGAATTAAGTAGCACAATATGTATCCATTGTGTAGGTATGTCGTGTGTATTTGTTTCAGCCAACATCATGGCAAGAAGCTGAACTGAATTCGCTTATGTTCCCTAGAATTAACAATCAGCGGATATATCGGAAAAGTTGAGCATATTAATCAACAATTCGATCATCACCATCATCATCATCATCATCATCGTCATTGTCGTCGTCGTCATCGTCATCATCAACGCAGCCACCTGGAATGCAACCATTATTATTATCGTCTTGGTCATTGTCATTGGCTACGAGCACTAGAAAGTAAATAGCTTTTTTGTCCATTTTATATCTGTAGTTTAGTAGAGGATTTAAACTCCTGTAGTCTGTCTGTCAGAGGTAGCATTAGCACTGATTGATTGGTACCAAAGGAAAGCAGGCAATATAACAGTTGCAGTTAATTCCTGTTGGTCAACAGTAAAAATGTCGCCTGGTTCGAATTATTACAGCGGAATAATTGAATATTTTAGTTGCACTTGATATATATATATATATATATATATGTGTGTGTGTGTGTGTGTGTGTGTGTGTGTGTGTGTATAAACCAGGGGCGTCAATACCCCTCTGAGTGATGGAGGCAAAATCCCGGTCCCCAGTGTTAGGGAAGCAAGATATTCCCCCTAAGACTAATAAATTATCCCCCACTACCTGAAATTGGAAGCATTTGCCTCCGGACCCCATATGTGGACGCCCCTGGCAGGGGTGTAACAAGCGGGGGGCAGGGGAGGCACCGGCCCCCAGTTTCAAAACTGGTGGGCAAAGCCCCCCAATTTTAGTGCTCAGTGCTCTCCCATGTGCGCGCCCAAATCGGTTCGTTTTATGTTTCTCCATTGGCTTTTTAAGATGACCTTTGTTAAGATAATTTGTGCCCTCCATTTTCCAAATTTCTGGTGGGGCAAAATTAAAAAGTGGGGGGAGGGGGCCAAAAAAATTTGCGCTTATATATATATATATATATATATATAATAAGATCGTTTTATGACTTTTAAAACGATATTTGATTTGCTAAAGTAGACATCTGCAATTTATTGCGAGGCTTTGCCAAAAGCCATTTACTTAACCGGGCTGCGTTACATAAACGTTCCGTTGTAGTGTTCACACCGAATTAATTGACTCTGTGCACCATCTTAAGCATCGTTATCATCTTCATCATTGTCGTCATCGTCGTCATCGTCGTCATCATCATCATCATCACAATGAGCAAGAGTTCGACAGATCGCGCAAGAAACCAAAATCGCAGAGGACAACATCCCAGAGTTCAGTTCTCTGAGACAACAAATGCCGACAAAAGCAAAAGTTCTTAATGAAAATGATCGAGCAGAACAAATACGTAATGGAGACAGTTTAAAAAAATAGGTTCGGTAACCAAATAAACTCGTTCACCAAGAGCGGAACTTGGCCGCCAAATTTCATCCACTTTTACACATTGATTTTAAATTGGACATTGCACATTAAACTATGTCATCATTTCAGAAAACGCCAACAAAACTCAGATCAGTCTCGAAATTTGCCAGTCGAAGACCGTCGCATTTTGTGTAGGCTTTGTGTGTGGGAGGGAGGTGTATATTTTCTGTTTAGGTCTGTTTGGGTTGAAATCAGTCTCTGTGTTCGTGTCGAGAATATTACAGCGAAAATCCTTCGCCTTGCATCAGTCAAAAAGAACACTTTGCACGGCATGGATATGGTTAAATAATTCTATCTGACATTTCATTTGAGGAATTCCTAGGTTAAGTATTGACCACGTTGCAACCATCATTTACTGCCATCAAACAAGATGGCATTTTAAACGTTGATTATATGTCTCAATTAACAGCTCGACAGTTCATGGACTTCTGGAGTCTTTGTGCATTAGCCTAGCTTATAGGCCTATTTATGGGCTAATGTGGACTATTGATCAGCTTACAATGAATGCACTTATAGTTCCTATAGTATTGCGCAGTCAGAAGTTTGGCATCTTTCACGAAGTCATAAGCATAAAGATGTGTTACCAAAAGGTCAATGAGAAAGGTTAATGTTTGACATAAAATGTTTTTAAAAGTCAGTGTCTCAAATGGCTGTTACAAGACTTCAATACGACTTCTGCTGTGTCTAAGATCACTGCAGCATATTTGGACGAAGGTGATCTAGTGGTGATAACGGCGATATGCTCACAGAATTTAGTTACAGCGAGCGAGAGAATATTATTATTATTATTAGCTTTACTATTTATGATGTATTTTGTCTTTGTAGGAAGTTATTATTTTACCATAGCCCATATAGCCTAGGCCTACTTTGTTCGTGTGCATGTTACATTGAATCCGTGTAAAATGGCATAATTTCACATTTCAATGCAGTGGTAGACGTTGGACATGGAACTGAATATATATGGAAATTGTTACTGTTGTATTCGTTTACTAATGATCCAACTGTGGCTTAATTGGCCGTTCACATTTGAAATCACGTCACGAGGAAGTAGGATGTAACGATTGCATGGGTGGTGGTAGTTTTTATAAATGTAGCTATATGGTGCCAAAATGAAGAGCACATTGGCTATAATATAACTAGATCAGCCCACATAGAGTGTTGATTGAATTGATGAGGAGGGGCAACATTTACATGGATAACGATGACAGGGGCTGTGGTCGAGTGAATGATAATGAAAACAATTTTAGATGGGTTATTGAACTGATCAGTTATTGTATCCCAAGGTACGTAACTATTGCGGTCTCGTATTATTTACAAACCTCACCAATTTGTCGGATAACCTTCGATCATTTAGGAATCAACCAACGCACATGTGGCTCTACCTCACCTAGCATTCTCTTGAGTTCTCGAGTATTTTATGCTTCTGACCCAGTATTATAATCTACATCCCTTCCTGGATCTCTATGTTTCTTGACTGAGTCTCGATGTAGCACTGCCATGGGCTCTCGTGCATTCCATGTTGCTGTCCCAGTTTCTCTGGTGCTCGAACTATCTTCAATCGACGCCTCACACAGGGCTGCAAACATGTTGGTTATTTGGTTATTTGTTTTTTTTTGTTTTTTACAAAAAAGACAAAAAAGGCAATTTTTTGGTTTTTGGTTTTTTTAAATATATTTTTTTTAATTTACTAATGTTACTATTATATTACTAATTATGTGTTATTCAGTCGGAAATTGAGCTAAATTAATAATATAAACAAGTTGGATCTCTTTTTCATGCTGTGTTTGATGCTTTTTAAAACAAAACTTTTGTTACAAGATCCAAAGGAAAACTAAAAACAAAAAAACAAAAACACTAAAAAAGAAAAAAAAAACTTTTTTTTTAAATTTGTATTTTTGCACTCCTGGTCTCACACCCCCTCTGTTTCTCATTGGCATTCAAAAAACTCTTTAACTAATCCAGTAGTAGGAAAGTGAATAAACTAGGACAATTGACCAATATTATGGTCAATTCCCCACCTAATAGGTTGTAAAACGCATTATTAACCTATAATTAGGTTACAAAGTCACCAAAAACCACAACAACCCACATCATGGTTCTAATACCAACCAAATAGGCCACCATAAAATTGAATAATGAGCCACAATTCATGCACAAACCATGGTCAAAACGTCCCCCAATAGGTCAAAAGTCACGGAAATTTCCAATAGTTTCGATGATGAGTTCAACAAACAAACAAAAATCTTGCATAATATAAAATGAACGAAAATATTTTCTCACAACAGCTTAAAGGAATATCATCCCAATATAAAATGGAATACTCGAAGAAGACTGTTATTGAACTACGAAAAATTGCGAAACAGAAAGACATGGTTGGTTATACGAGGCTACGTAAAGCAGATTTGATAGGTAAAATTGAAGCTCACGGGGTTCAAACACTCATCCCCTCACATTTTGCACCAAGCTCATCCAATGCAAGTTTGCTGAACGCACCCGTCCCGAGATTGGAATACCAACACTCGCTCCCGTACCGGTCTCAGCGGTACGAGAAGTCCTTGATAAGACAAAATCCACGATTAATACATTCGCAAAGTGGATTGAAGGGTATATACCTGAAGAACCAAGGAGAAAGGTGAACGAGAAGATAGAAGCACTGAAAGCTAAAGTGAATTCTATATTCGGTAAAATTCTTATGAAAACACGCGAAATAAAAGAGACGGCCACAGCTATCAAGGGCTTCACGAAACAATACACGGTCGAAAGAGCAAACGGAATTGACGCCACATCTTTAATTGACACCGTTCGAGCACAGGCGGTAGACTTGTTGACTAAAAATCGACAGACTAAGGTTAATTTCATCCTTACCTGCATATTGATAGCGTATTGATATGAAATCCGGGCAAGTAGATACCGAGGATTTTCCGTTTCGTTCAAAGACTGAGGTGGTTCTAGACTCCACCGATACGAGCGAAATTTACAACAATGCGAAAGATAAAATCCTAGAGTCTATGGCAGCCTTCCAGATGCGAGGTAGTAACTGGAGACTTAGAGCGGCTCAAAAATTAGAAATCAACACGGTTGCTTATAAACCGCTGAAGGGTAGTTCTTACATTTCACTACCAAAATGTCTAGCGAGTAAAAAGGCTATTGATTGTTAATATGAAGAACGAAGACGAAGAATGCTTCAAGTGGTGTGTAACGAGAGCCTTAAACCCTGATGGCAAACATTCGGAAAGAATAACGAAAGAATTAATAAAACAATCTGAGGAACTTGACTGGTCCAGCATTAAATTCCAGTCGCAGCGGATGTTAACGTGATAAGTAAGTTTGAGAAAAATAATAATATTAGTATTAATGTTTTCGGTCCCGAGAAAGGTGTATATTCCCACTATATTTATCGAGGCACGTGAGCGATATCGGTGTAGATCTATTACTCATTTCTGATGGAGAAAATAAGCATTATTGTTGGATAAAGAACTTTAACAGATTGATGGCGGTTCACACAGAAAACTCATGCAATACGATGCATTATTGTAAAGGATGTTTGATAGGATATAGAAATATAGAGTCATTAAATAAACATACCGAGTACTGTTCCCAACACGCTGCTCAAAAGATAGAACGTCCAGAACCAGGAATTATATTGAGTTTTAAAAATTATTATAGAAAGATGAGAGTTCCCTTTGTCGTGTACGCCGATTTTGAATCTTTCATAGAACCTATAGACACCTGTCAACCAGATCCCAACATGTCTTACACCAACATATATCAAAAACACGTTCCAAGTTCTTTCTGCTATTATATAAAATGTTTTGACGATGCTCTATATTCGCAAGCTTCTGTGACGTTCACAGCAAAGAGCGAAGACGATGATGTAGCTCAGATATTCGTAGACAGTCTTATAGAGAACATAAAAAGTATCTATGATCGATTTAAACTTCGTAAGAAAATGATATTTGGAAAGAAAGAACAGGCGCTATTCGATTCCGCTATCGTTTGTCACATATGCGAAGGCGAATTAGGTAAAGATTGAGTTAGAGACCATTGCCATTTAACTGGAAAATATAGAGGCGCCGCTCATAAGAATTGTAATCTAAATCATATAGTTCCCAAGTTTTTCCCAGTATTGTTCCATAATCTATCCGGTTACGACAGTGTATCTATTCGTAAAGAAATTACGAGTTGATGATAACGAAAGGATTAATTGCATTCCTAGCAACGAAGAAAAGTACATTAAATAAAGTCTCTTTCAGTAGAGAAGTCGTAGTTGATAATTTTATAGATGAAGAAAATAAGTTAAAAACTGTCAAACGAGAATTACGTTTCATCGATAGTTTTAGATTCATGGCATCGAGTCTCGACGCTTTATCGAAGAACCTGAGCAAAGATCAGTGTAAGAATATAAGCAAACACTATTCTGGTAATCAGCTCGATCTCTTGCTTAGAAAAGGATTATATCCTTACGATTATGTTGATTCCGTCGAGCGACTGAACGAAACAGAACTACCACCAAAGTCAGCATTCTACTCAATACTTAACGGACTCAGGTATTAGTGACGAAGACTACAACCATGCACAGATGGTATGGAAAGAATTCGGATTCAAGACGTTGAGAGAATACCACGATTTATATAATGTGACTGATGTTCTCCTGCTTGCTGATGTATTTGAGAATTTCAGAGATGTGTGCAGTAAGAACGATAACCTAGATCCCGCCTGGTATTATACTTCACCAGGTCTTGCTTGGGACGCTGCATTGAAGTTGACAGAAGTAAAGTTGAAGTTGTTGAGCGACTATGATATGATACTAATGGTTAAACATGGGATAAGGAGAGGGGTTAGCACCATTTCAAACCGTTATGGACAGGCAAACAATAAGTATATGGGAGAAGCGTTTGACGATAGCAAGCCTTCAACATTTATAACCTATTTAGGCGCGAACAACCTGTACGGATGGACAATGTGTAAGAATCTAACAACTAATGGGTTCCAGTGGATGGGTAACGATGAGCTAAACGATTGGAGATCTTCACCATGTAAATTAGAAGTCGATTTGGATTATCCTAGAGAATTGTACGATCTTCACAACGACTATCCTCTTGCTCCAGAGTGTTAAAGCCAAAGAATCGGATGTATCAAAACTCATTCCAAACCTGTGTAATAAAGTAAAGTATATAGTCCATTGCGAAAATTTAAAGCAGTATGAAAGTTTGGGTTTGAAGATAATGAAAATTCATCGCGGAATTAAATTTGAAGAAAGTGCTTGGCTGATAAAGTATATAGATCTAAATACTAATCTGAGGACCAAAGCCACCAACGATTTCGAAAATGACATTTTCCAACTAATGAACAATAGTGCGTTTGGCAAGACGTCTGAGAATATTGAGAATCGTGTAGACATAAAATTGGTGTGTAGTGAGATGGAAGCTATTAAGCTGGCAGCGAGAACGAGTTACGACATTCGAACTATTTTTGATGAAAACCTAATCACCATTCACATGAAACGGACGAAGCTATGTTACAACAAGCTTATATATCTTGGTATGTGTATTTTAGACTTGAGTAAAACTATAATGTACGATTTTCATTTTAATTACATCAAGAAAAAGTACGATGCGAGAGCAAAGTTCCTTTTTACAGATACGCATTCTTTAGCCTATGAAATTAAGACCGAAGACTTCTACGCCGATATAGCACCCGACATTAGAAGTAGGTTCGACACTAGCGACTATTCTAAAGACCATCCCTCTGGTATAGAAACTGGCATCAATAATAAGGTCATTGGCATGTTCAAAGATGAAGCAGCTGGTAAACAGATCGAAGAGTTTGTAGTTTAAGATCGAAACTGTATTCGTGCAAGATGGTTGGAGCGGACCACAAGAAATGTAAAGGTGTCAGGAAGAATGTCGTTAAGAAATCAATCACTCACGAAGATTACAAAGATTGCTTGTTCACCAAGAGAAAACAATCAAGAAAGATGAATGTCATTCGATCGCATCTTCGCGAGGTCTATAGCGAGGAAATAAACAAGGTAGCCCTCTCAGGGGAAGATGATAAACGAGTGATTCGGCAAGATGGAATCCACACTTTAGCATATGGACGTTATTCTCTAATATAAAATGAATGTTAAGCAAATCGATGTCGAAGGCGTAACGAATGTGGCATCCTTAATCTCGATGATTCTGACGGTAAAGGAACGCATTGGACGTGTTGGATCAAGCTCGCCAATGAAAAGATTTATTTTGACAGTTATGGACTTCCTCCTCGCATCTTCACGATATCTACACTGAGGAAATAAACAAGGTAGCTCTCTCAGCAGACGATGATAAACGAGCTATTCAGCGAGATGGAATCCACGCTTTAGCATATAGACATTATTCTCTGAACATAAAATGAGTGTTAAACAAATAGATGTCGAAGGTGTAACGCTACCTAATATTGCTTTGTCGAACGTTGCTCTAATCGAAGCGGTGAGGAAACTAAATATAAATAATTTCAGAGGAGCTTTTCTAAGAGACGAGTTGCCAAAGAGGCCGAGAGCGAACGAATGTGGCATCCTTAATCTCGATGATTCTGACGGTAAAGGAACGCATTGGACGTTTGGATCAAGCGCGCCAATGATAAGATTTATTTCGACAGTTATGGACTACCTCCACCTACGGAATTGATAAACTATCTACAAAGACCACTATTCTACAACAGCGAACGAATACAACCTAACGGTGAAGTGTATTGCGGTCATTTATGTTTGTATGTATTGAAGAAGACGATCAACGATGGGTGTAAATTTCAAGATGTCGTAAACGAATTGTATTAAATAATAATAATATTTTTTTAAAAGATGCCTGTTGATAAATTTGGACGAACTGATACTGGATCAACTTAAAGAATAATTTCTGGAGGTGTTACTTTATCTCAAGCTAGTAATACATTTCTAAAAAGAGATCGAACGAACGCAATGGAGGGTGATTTGGATATGAGCTGCAACTCGATAAAAGGTTTACCGACTGACATTCATCCACCAGTCTTAGCCAGCCAGGCTGCGAGCTTTGGACAAGTCGAAGTCTTAGTCAACCAAGCGGTAACGAATAATTCTGCCAGCGATTACCTGAGAGCTTTTGTGACAGCGGATCCAACCATGACTTCTGATACAACGATAATAAACGGTTTAACTTACGAAGCTAGTGCTAGCGAATATCGCAGTGTGCTTGGCCATTAATTCAGCCCGTGGAGGGCTTTTCAAAACGCTTCTCACTACCCCGACATTTGGGTCTCTGAAGCAACCGCAAATGTTTGGATACAGATGAAGTACTCCATTCCTCTATCAATGTCGGGATTTTACATTATCGCTGGCCGTTCTGAGAACGAAGAAATTACTAGTTGAAAAGTCCAAGCTAGTAACGATGGAATAGTATTTACAGATATTCTAACCTCTTTAAGGGGGGATATCCTCCATTTTATATTTTTTGATGGAGTTAACAATTCCCCCTTCAACTAATTACGCGTATTGGAGATTTCATATTATATCCACGAGTCCTGGTGCTGAAGCAGCTGCCGTGCTACAGTGGAAACCAACGCTGGCCGATCTCACACGAGGAAGAAAATGTTACGTCGGTTACGTGCCGAGATTAACTTCGAACACTGGTAATTATGGTTTTCAAGCGAACGCCAGTGCTTCATCTCCGCATAACAAAGCCTTTCATGCATTCGAAGATGAAGGAGAATTGGTGTCTGAGACTGGCAAAACCATGGAAACGTGGATATCTATCGAGTGCCCAACCGCAGTAAGAATCTGGAAGATCGGCTTGAGGGGGAGAAAAAAGAAACAACGAGAGGATTTCAGACTGGAGAAAAATCGCACACAATTATGAAGGACAAGAGGTTATTATTAACACGCCGTTTAATAACACTTATTTAGGAAATGCTTACCAAGAATTCTTAATCGATTCAGTTGGAAAATATCAGACCAATAAGTTAGATTGCCTCCAGGCTGAATCGGGGAAGCCAGGATTAAGCGTGATGCAGTTATTCGTGTGTAATTATTAAATTCGCTATGATTTTCAATGAGAAACATCATTGACAATTTAAACCACAAGATCAACAACTTCGTTATCTCCAGATACCACGATATACGATGTGCTGTAACCCGGTTCCGTTTCTATCCTCGTTTTTGTAAAAGTAAATATCTTGCTCTCTTTATTCGTTTACAATTTGTCGAACAATGGCGCCTCGAATACGCTCATGTAATATCCCGTCTCATCCGGGGAAAATACCGCAATCAGGTAGAAATAGCCTACTGTACCGTACAGATATTGCTTCGTTTTAACTGTGTAAACTACGTCTTCCTCCAAAGTTTCGTAATCTATAAATTTACGAGTTCCCATTTTTTATTAGCCAGGATAAAACTTTATGTCAACATCTTAATCTCGTATCTATTTCTCCATACTTTTCCGTTGAAACGACGTATCGTATTCGCGCCGACTTTTAACGCCATACTCGCCTTACACAACGACGGGTAGACAGCTGTTTCGTTCGTGTCGGTATCTAAAATCTCTACGCGTATGGGATTATTTCGAATCGTGTTTAGATGCTCGTACTCGGGTGACACATCCTTTTTCTCCGTCACCGGCGCCTTCAGTTCTGATTCCGATAAAATACCCTTCTCAACTAGTATTCTTACCATTTCTGGTTTGTTCATATAACTCTCGGCTTTATTCCATTTTTCTTTAATAGCGATATCAGTTGTGGGAGTTTCATTTTTTTATAATAGAAAATATTTTCTTTAATATACAACGCTCATCTTCTGACCGTCTGATTGGAAGTTTAGCAATTTATCTGAAATGACAACTGCATAGGCTTCCGTTCCAACCGGCACCGCAGCATTGAAAGTAGCCTTGATCTGGATATCTACAACAGATGACTTTAACCGCTCGGATTGTTTACTTACATCGAAAACGAACAGCGGATATAAATCTTTGTAATCAGCCGGCGTAATGTTGCTCTGAGTCACGAACTGATCCATTCCATAGAATTCTCGCTAAAGGTTGCGGCGTCTCTATAAGCTCTCGAAAATTGCTGATTTGGGAATGATGGGTTGTAGTCGACTGCTGGATATCTTTCTTGGTTCATCATCACATACATGTTCTTAATATCGCAATGATCGATAATTGATGGATTAGCTTATTGATTGGCGCTTCGATTCGTTTGAAATCCAACGATAATATACCTCGGTTTTCCCGGTGATGTCTTTACGCTAAGTCGCCAACTGAATGTGGTAGAGCGAGTAACCGCTACGGTATCGCAAAGATGAGCTCGGTATGCTACTGGTAACGTTGCCTTTGATTCGATGGTTTTGTACAGCTGCATTCGTTCCATGTCGGACGGAATCACATGGGGCATAAACCATGAAATTTTACTGATGTTGACTTTACCAGCCACTGCTGTGGCGTCCCTGAAAATAGCATCGTCGTCGGCTTTGCGAACGAGAGCTAAAGTATGCTTCATGCCAGACTATCTTATCGTAATCCTCACAGAATCCAAAAATGTGCTTCAGAGGTAGTATGAAACTAAATGTGCCTTTTGCAGTTGGTTTCTGAATGAGATACGCCTGCCTTATCGCGAATCCAGAGTTGTCGGCTCTAACAGCAGTCGCGGCTGTATCTTTAGTCCATAATTGGTTAAGTCCTTGCGCCAGAGCGAAGTCGTTGGGATATTTCAGCAACCCTAGCATAGTTGTGGATTGCCCCGGATGAAACACGCTTTCAATCTCTTGATTCGATAGGGAATACGAAATTTGACTACAGAGGTGCATGAGTCCGTTGTTAGTTAAAGCTGCATCATCGGCATCGTCGTAAAAGTTTCCATCAGCTTTAGTCAGTCTGCCTTCGAAAGCAGGTATGACTCAGCTGGATGGCTGAAAAGATCTTGAAGTTCGATATTGATGCGAATTTCAACCAGGGTTGCTAAGATTCGCCCCGCCACTGGTTCGCACTCGTGCCATTCGTATCTCTCGACTGTCTCATCTATTATAGTATTTTCAGTAAATTTTAGAATATCCGACTGCATTTTTCAAATATAGCAATAAAATATTTTAAGCCAACTTCATTCCAGATCCACGCACCAGATCTTGGGTCGACACGGCGCCACCGTTACCAGATAGTAAATTATTTATATTCGTATTTCCGTTGGGGTATATTAAACCCTTTAACCCGTCCTTACTCTGTTGGCTGAGTACGGCTGATTGCGGCGGTGGTGGATTAAACATCTTTGCCGCTGCTTTATCCCCCAATCGCTTTCCAGCATTGATAGCAACGGTCTTACCAATATCTATGGCCTTTTTTCCAATCTCCGTTGCAGCGTCTTTCCCAGCACTTAATGCGGTTGTTGTTACCTGTCTCACCGCATTCGAGGATAACATTCTTTTGAAAAATCCTGATATCGTATCAAATATTCCAGAGCCTCCTACGACGTATCTTTTAGGAAATCTTTTCTTAGTTACGACAATCATTTTATAATTGTATCATAAAATTTTTATACTCTAACCCATCTATCGCATTTTGTCGAAGTAACTCATCGCAGATACCGACTATCTCGTTTCTTAATCCCGTATTTCCCGCTCTGAAGCTAGCGAATCGAAGAGTTAACATATACACTAGCGCATTAGGATCTTGCGGGAGAACTACGACTCCATCGCCCGTTGAGAACCTCCCTTCCCATATCGGCTTAATGATTTCCCTATTTTTTTCGCTTTTAGACGACTTGGGTTTATTCGGATTCTCAGCTGACGGATTGCGTTTGCCACAGTCAAAATCTCACTCAAGTCTTTGAGATCGTTTATGTCCTATATCTGTATGTCTGGTTTCGCCCTTGTCAATAACTCCCAAAGTCCCGGAGTTTCCTTATAGGTAACATCTCCGATAGTTATATCATCACCTTCGATCGTGTCCCCGATGTGAAGTCGACCATCTTTAGAGTATATTCCGAAGGTCGTATCCGTCGACTTTTTGTTCGAGGCATATTCTTTTAAATATTTGATTGCTATATCACCTAATTGAAAAAATTCGAATATCTGAAACGGGATCATCCTAGAACACATCTATCGATGGAAATTGTGGGAATTGAATCGCTTTCAACGATGTTGATATCGATGCTGGCAATGCTCGAAGCGCGGCAGTTGTCGCCATGGAGTTCTCTTTTATAGTACCTTATGGATATTCCAGACTGAGAGTCGATTATCGGTTTGTACACTTTTGTTAATTCTCGCTGAAGCCCAATGTCCCGTATTTTCTCGGATAACGAGTCTTGTCTAATATTTTGCTTGATCTTGAGAAAGTTCTGAACAATAAAATCCTGTTTGGTTGGATAAGTGTCTGCTTTATTCAATTCCATTTTATAATATCGAAGAATATTCTTAAAATTGAATTCAAGTTTTATTCGTTGACGCGGTAATCGACATAAAATAACGAATCTCCTTCGTTTATGGTGACAGTTTCAAGATCTCTAAAATTCTTAATATTGAGTAAAATTTCTTCCGTGACTCCTGTAACGGTATCGCTTAGCAGGCGTCACCCGGTTCTATCAATTCCGGATGGAGCGAAACTTTACACGACCCTTTCGTCATTCGGACACCTAAGCCTAATGGTAAAACAACCGTCTCATGAGAATGAATAGTTATTGTAGATTGAGCAAAAACTAACATCTTAAACCACCCATTTGTCTTTGCGGACTATACTTGACATCCCACATACCTTCACACGCCTTCCAAGTGACGGATCTCGGTTGTGTTCTGGTAGATTTTTCAGTTTTCGGTTTCGTGCATCCCATTTTGTGAATCGGATAATGAAACATTTTATATTGGAATGACATTTTATTTAAGCTGAGAAAAAAAAATTATAGTAACAATCCGAGAAGTGGAATGCTTTTAAACGGTGAATCTGGTCCAAGGATAAGTCTTTGCCGTTTACGAATCCAGAGCCTGTTTTCAGATACAGATCTTCTCCCACACCATCAAGTCCAGAACCTTGCCATGGCTTCAGGTAAGGACCATGCCGTTGGTGCATTATCTTGTAGTTTTTACCTCGACTATTGAGATATATTGCACCACCCGATCTCTTTATTTTATCAATAACCTTTGATCCAGTAGCAGCACCTATTCCGTTGTTAAGCTCGGTAACACGCTCGATAGCATAAATTTACCCGCAGTTGCCAGAAACAGTAAAATGGCGCCGATAAACCGCCTTCAACTTTGGCATTATGTATCAATTCTGTATTACTCATTTTTATAATCGCACCCGTTCCACCCTGATACGCCTTAGTCAACTTATTAACCTGCCCCTGGGTAACAGCTAACACGTGGTTTCCATTTAAATCGTTGTGCTTTAATCCAATGCTAACGCTGGTTCTCGCCTGTAGAGATCTTTTGATTTTGTCTTTTTGTCCTTCCGAAATATTAACTTTGGAATTCGTGTATCGACTCATTTGATATAAGACTATAAAATTTTGTAAGCCTCTCTTATATGAAACCGTATCGATAATTCCTCGCCTCGTAGATTAATTTGTTTACCATTTTGGTCTGTGAGAGCGGTTTCCATTACCGAAAACGTGGATAGGGTGATTGGAAGATATATCAAATTTCTCGGCGTTTCGATAATCTTGTACCCAGGCCCTACATTTGGGAAAAAGAAATAAATAATGTTATCAGTCGTTCCGTTGTTATAGGATGCCCCGATAATATCCATCGTTACCCTCAGATTACTAACACTCATTATGTCCACTATATTCTCCCATTCCTGGTAACCCGCTGAATAACGCCGCCTGTCGAAACCGAGGGTTTTTCCGATAGAGTTCAACGCCCAAAAATCAACCATATAATTCTCCGCCATATGTACAACAGTCTTCAACGTATTGCTGTTTGCTTCTAATATTGTATTCTTCGTTAACCATATCATAATGCTCGTTTTCTTTCACGATTCTCTGGACGTATTCGTTAATGTCTGTAATTTCATAGCAGCCTTCGGGAATGGTTATAGTAACCCACATACCTCCACCATTCGGCGAATACGAAAAGTTGTTGTTAGTTTCATCGATGTTTGGGAATGAAAAATATGTTTCCAGATTGACAAGAGCCATCTTGTACTTTTTATCTATATCGAACTGAATCAACGGATTGAATCGAGTCCTTATTCGCGAACTCTTATCATTCAATAATATGTAAACGATGACTTTGGCTCTGTGTAACGAGCGATCCTTTCGGTGTAGTCTGCAATCTTTTGTAAAAGCGATTCCATTTTTATAATATAAAAGATTTTTTTTTTATATTGAAATGTAGAATTAGTCAAAACCGCATCTATACTTGCCGTTATTCTTATTACTAGTCTGATCTATCACCACAAATCCATGAGGTTGCTCCCAGGCTGTATTACATAGTTTCTTAAACTCATCCTTAGACATGTCTGTACTTACGTGATCGTGGTAAATGTGATTAATATTTTTCTGGTCTTGAGGAAGCAAGCAGATAAAGTTTGCATTCTCTCTGATCGTCTGTCTAGGTAGTTTGAAATAATTTTGAGCGAGGTAGAAGAAATCAACGTTACTTTGCCTTCCCCGGATGTAGGAGGTCTCACATTTATTTTGCTTTTGTAACTGTAAATCATCGAAAATCATCAATTTTTTCTTTTCATGATTCAAATCTGTCGGATCTGGCACGTCTTCCGATGATTCAAAAATACTTACAGCAGATATCAGATTTTTTTATACAAGTGTTTAGCCATTGCCTCAACTATTAAAGCCTGCGGAACATTTTGCCTCATGGTCTCGTCTTGGCACCCGAATAGCCCGATGATGGATTCTTTCGGTATTTTTTCCTCAAATGCTTGCTTGAGTATTTTATACTCTGGTTGAAAGAGAGATCTTCCGAATACCTGCAGATTGTCGTAGTCTAACCATCCAGGTCTTAGAAGTAGGTTTTAACAATAAAGTCGTCTTACCGCATCCGGACTTTCCTACGATTAAGCCTCTTATACTTCTAGGTAAAAGAGGGTTATTGAATCTCTTAGATAATACGTCGTTCCACGATAAATCTTCGACTTCCATTTTAAATATATCTAATTGTATTTTAAAAGGATGTATTGCGTAAAGTGTAAAACTCGTACTGAAACTAAAAATATTCAAAATGTTACAACGAAGAATGGATGGTCAATGCTTAGAGGCACATGTGATATATGTGGAAAGACAAAGACACAATTCGTTAAGTCTTCTGAAAGCGTTGATTTAGTTGGATCTTTAAATTCGGTTACCAGCGGTATTAAGCTGCCGTGGGCTAAATATCCGGGTGAGATGCACTTCCCGGGACATTCGTTTACTTGTCCTGAATTGAGGCTGAATTCCGATGGAACTCCTAAGGATTGGTCGAAGCCGGTCAATAGAGTCGACGACGCTGCATATCATCACGATTTTGCGTACGGTCAGCCCTCCGATACAGCTTCTAGGAATGTCGCTGATAGAACGATGATTAATTAATTGAATAATATTCCTAATCCTAGCTTACGAGAGCGTATAGAAAAATGTCTTGTCAAACCTATATTATCTGCCAAAGCTAGTCTCTGGTTAGGTTTAAAAAAAGCCTAAAATTACAATGGACTGATGAACTCGCGGATGAGTTACATAAGCCTGTAGTAAGACGTTTTAGGAAGAGGAAGGTGTACGTTGGTGGAATAGATGAAATTTGGGCTGCTGATTTAGTCGATATGCAGAGTTTCGCTTAAGATAACGATGGCGCGAAATACTTACTAACCGTAATAGATGTGTTTTCCAAGTACGGTTGGATTGTACCATTAAATGATAAGAGTGGAAAATCTACGGCTAGTGGCTTCGTGAAAATATTCGATAGCGGTAGAAGGCCTGGCAAGGTTTGGGCGGATAAAGGTAAAGAATTTTATAATAAACACGTTAAGAAATTAGTCGAGTTGTATTCTACGGAGAACGAAGAAAAGTCGTGCGTTGTTGAGCGTTGGAATAGAACGATGAGAGAGAAAATGTTTAAGTATTTTACAGCTAATTCAAATAGACGATATATCGATGTGTTGGATGAAATGGTTAGTAATTATATGAAGCTAGGCATTCTTCCATTAAAATGACACCCTCTAGAGCTAGTTTGAAAATGAATGAAAAGGTAGTTTGGATGAACTTATACGGTGATGAGATCTCGGAACCTATTATACCCAGGTTTTCGATCGGTGATAAAGTTAGAATAACGAAGAAGCAGAACATCTTAGAAAAAGGTTTTACACCGAGATGGACGGAAGTGATCTTCACAATTTCAAAGATTCAATACACGGATCCACCAACTTATAAGATTATTGATTATAATGGTGAGGAAATACAGGGCTCATTTTACGAGCAGGAGCTACAGAAGACTACTAAAGAAATATTTAGAATAGAAAAAGTTACCAGGAAACTGGGAAACAAGTCGCTGGTGAAATGGTTGGGCCAGCCTGAGTCATTTAATTCCTGGGTTGATAATGAAGACTTGGTGGCCATGTGATGACTCATCATCGAAGCTATTAGAAATTCCCGTGACTTTTGACCTATTGGCGGACGTTTTTGACCAAGGTTTGTGCATAAATTGTGGCTCATTTTTCAATTTTATGGTGGCCTATTTGGTTGGTATTAGAACCATGATTGGGTTGTTGTGGCTTTTGGTGACTTTGTAACCTAATTATAGGTTAATAATGCGTTTTATAACCTATTAGGTGGTGAATTGACCATAATATTGGTCAATTGTCCTAGTTTATTCGCTTTCCTACTACTTAATCTTAATTCTTTCACTTTGCAACTGACCAACCACGTGGCTATGCGCACATTAAAAATGTTCTGAATGATAATATAAAAAATAAGAGGTTGAATTTTTGACGAATTCCGACGAACGGAGGTGCATAAATCTCCAAAAAATACGTGACGTCATTTATGGACGGCCCACAGCCAAAGAAGTTGTAAATAATAATTGTCTATTTAATTAGTGTGCATTTGAAGCAACTGCTTCACCGTCGATTGTATGCGTGCAGAGACTATTGTAGGCAGACAACGTTTTAGCGGATTCTATTATTTAATTAAGTTATCTTAGAGTGACATTCACCGTTGCTATATATATATATATATATATATATATATATGTGTGTGTGTGTGTGTGTGTGTGTATAGACTATAGTCACTATACAGATTTTGAATTGAGTCGTTACTCATGCAATTTGTCATGTGCAACTATAATCATATGTAGTCAAAATAATGGATCAGTTGAAGGAATTCATTCAAGTAGATCGGACACGGTCGAGTAACATGTTTTGTTGTCTCTGTACCTTATCTTTTGCACTTCTTGTTCCTTCCTTTTTGTGGAGTTTCGCTTTACTTCAGGCAGGTTCGACCCTCAATTTCATCTTAGTTTCCCTTCATGAAGACCTGTCTAATAAATCACGTGCCATACGATAAATACTTATTATTCTATCTGTCCTGATGTTTCGATAGCAGTCAACTCAAACACATTCAGATAATTTGTGACGATAGGATGTAAATAAAACTTCATCCGTAGGCTACTCAGGTCAATAATATGACTCTCGTAGGAGAAAACAAATGTTGGCTACACACGCAATATCGAAACTTTTCAAATTTTAGCACTGTCATTCAGGAAACTTAGCTGTTTTAAACTATCAAATAATTATATTTCAGTGTTCTCATTTTTAAAACTGATGTTCTGTTGGCAAGATTACTCAGCGGATACAATACTACGTCACGTAACCCAATTCTTATTAATTCTGTGAATCCCACATATCTGCTTATCTAACTGATCCTCCAATTAGCACCTCATAATAAGAAAATCTATCACTATTTATAATAAAATATAGGCCTACACTTCAAGTTGCATGCTTCCATATTTCTAAAATCCTGAAGATAACACTTTAAATTAGAAAACATCGTACGGGGTAAATATCCTACAGGCATGATCGGTATCGTAATCTCTAAACTTCTAAAGCGCCACTCGAATGTCATGCACAGGGTGCCATATTTTTAAGAGCTCTGTGAAGCGCGGTTGTGTTAGCCCATAGACTTCTTAATAATAGCTATCTAGCTATAATAGCGGCGTCCGCGGTTACTCTCTTTTTTCAATAAACGAACGACGCTACAATATTATAACATATTGTAGCGTCATAAATTGTTACGAGTAGGCAATACCTACTCATTGCAACTTTATTCATAAATGTTTAAACGAATAAAGAGAGTTAACACTTCGGTTTGACTTCAATATCTTTAAAATTAGGGAATCCTTAGACCTTTAAAGATGAGTATACCGGCCGTGTCTCACACCTGAATTTAGGAGACCTGCCGCTATAGTTTTCTTTCTCTGGGCGAAACAGCCAGCAGCAGCGGTGGGAATTTCGGGCGAGTGCACCACTCAGCTGCTGTCCACTTCTAAGTTTGACTCACTTGGTGACAGAGGGGCATGGTTAGGGTCCCGTGGTTTATGCGAATTTTTCGTATATTATGCAAACTCAATCTGGAGATTAGGGAAGCACAATTTTAAATCCGGCGAATTTAGGCCTATGCGATTTTGTCTACAAATCAAATACATATTGAAAACATTTAGACAAACGTATATATAAGTATAGGTCCTACATAAGTTCATAACATACGCTAGCAAATCGTCGCAGTTAACTTGTAGTATCTTACCTCTGAAGTTCGAATGGTTCAGAAATAGGCCTAATATTAATAGTTAAATGTTACTGATAGTATTACTGCGAAACGATTAGCTGGGCATATCTAGGCAGGAATTGTTCTCGGTCTTTAACGCTGATCTGTGCTTCGTGGCCGACATTCTTAGACACTTTCATTCTGCCGGTATCACGCTTACTAGAGTCAGCTTGATTGTTGTGAGTCATTAATAGTCTATAGACTTTTAGTACTAAATCTACTCAATCAAGATTTTGCTAAAAGTAGGCCTAAACAAGAACGCCGATAATGAAGCCGAATACGTCATTGCTCATCAGTCATCACCATTCATCAACAATTACGTCGTCTGGTTGGTAAAACTATCTATACATATAAAATGCAAAAGCCTGTACGTAACTATAATTCCTATCCTCCACAAAAACTTTTGACCCACTTGACCGATTGTTCCCAAATATTTTTACGAATACTTCTTACCACCTCATACCGTATACAGGGGGCTTCGTGATCACATTCCCGTAAAATTTCATCCCTAAAGTGGCGAATCAAGCTAAATTAAACTCACGCCATTTTTCACGCCGTTCACGAACCATTGGTTAATTAGTGTGCGTGACGTAGCAGTATTTTGAAATGGCTGATATCTAATTGACTAAGGTAATAATGTAGAAAATTCTATGAGTCGCCGACTGTGTCATAAATTTCCCGTTGGCATGGGGAAGTAATGTTCAACACATTTCATAATTGTAAGGCTACCTTACATTATTTCGACCCGGTCAACGCCGGGTTATATCAGCTAGTAGTCTGCTAACAAAATTCCGTTTATGTGAACCTGTCTAAGCAAGTGTGTGCAACCAGTTGGCCTAATATAGAGAGTTGAATATGTCTCGGAAGGTATCTTTCGGGAGGTATCCAGGCAGGTTGGTAGGCAGCAACTATAGGTATACCGTACATGAGTAGACAAATCTGTATGCAAATAGATAGCCAAACAACCAAGAGGTTAAATAAGTGCACCCTGTCATTTCTACTAGAAATGTTTCTGTCATATAGATAGGCCTTCCTGGATTTTCTACTGAACAGACACCAATCTGTAATTCAATTGATTACGCAGGCCTACGTGTAAGCATTATTGTATTACTTCAATATTTAATGTAGAATTATTATAATTTGAGATCAATATATTCAATTTATTTCAAGATTACTATAATCTGTGTATTGTAAGCTATTAGGTGAGTAAGTAGACAAACACTCAGCTCAATATATTATAAAACTTGTGACATTGCATCCAATGGGGTTTTTAATCTGTGTAGGAGATAGATGGTATTTTGTCATGAAAGCGGTTGCCCACAGGCCAGTCAATTACTGGTTAGTAACTTCAAGGTTCACATTGAATTTAAGAAACACGCATGGGACTGTATGCATGTTACGACAAAACAGAACAACTGAATGTGAATGTTATCTCTGTTTGAGAAATGTTTGAATTTTATTGAGAACCATCTAATAGCAGGACACATGATAGCTTGGCGATATACGTAGGCCTACTGTACATAGTAGGCTACACCTACTCAATGACAGAACCATCGTTTTTTTTATAGAAAAAGCACTTGTTAGGCCACATGTAATGCCAAGCCATCAATGATATTCATTCATTCATTACGAAGATTTATATAGCGCCCCTTCAGGCTAGTACTCAGGAGTGCTCCCGACCCCAGCATGGAAAAAAAGAACAGTTTTTGCTTTTAAGGCGAGTATAAAATGAGTCTGAGTGGACTCTTGGTTACAACCGCAACGCCAACGGGAGCGTGTTCCAGAGCGAGGGGCCAATCACTGAGAAGGCACGATTCTGTTTAGTAATTGTAGGCCTACGGACAAATTTGACAGTGTACTCCTAAGAAGGCTAGGATCGTCGATATAGAAGGTCTACAGCTCAATCTGTCGTCTTTGTCAATTGTTTCAAAGTGCAATAGATAAGGCTGTTCAAATAGAACCGAACATTCTAATTGCCAATGCGAGCTGTAGAGTGATTTATACAGGCTAAGCGATTCAGCAATGAGCGCAGATCAGGTAGGATCATTAACCTATTATAATCATTCATTGGTTAAAGTCATTATTTAATGACAAAGCCCAGCCAGGTGCAATCAATGAGACAGTCACCCCTTGAAATCGATACATAGTAACTCTGGTGTTCGAAGCTTTCTGTTCATACAGCCTTTTTGAGTTTGTTTAAAACGTCAAAGAAATAATCTGAATGTTTACATGTATAGCCTAATTGTATCGTGCTTTTTAAATGCTTATCTAGCACCATTTTTAAGATAGTCTGGCAATCTACGAGGAACAATCGTTGAATTTATTATTATAACTTTTTTGCACCCGAAGGTAAAAAAGATCCACCAGGAACTTCAACCTGTCATAATTTAAATTGTAATTGTAGGCCTAATTGTAAATGAACATTTCTAAGGCGTCGCTCAAATCAGCGGCGCATAAATTGACTCGGGTGTTCTCGATCCCCACCCGTTACCCTTTTTTCACAGGGCCCACAGTAGAGAGAGGAGTTCACAGTAATCTAATCGATAAACGATAAAGGCATCATAGGCATGAACGAAGGTTTTTGTGTATACTAACGACAGATGTTATGCTGAATTTAAAACAAACAGTGTGAGAAAATGCAAATCACACATGAAATTTTAAATAAAAAGACATAATTACGCATAATTCGTTGGGTTTCTAGACGACAAATATGAGCCAAGTTTGGCCAAAATAAACTTTTAGGGTATATCCTCTTACATATGTAAATTGGATGCACGAAATGTTTGATAAAATGATAATGACTTTCTACATAGATGCCTATGACATGTAAAATACTAATGGTCGTCTGCTTTGGCTTTGACTTGAAGGTATTGTAGAATCCTGGATCACCAGAGTCGCATTCCGATTTGGTGTCCTAATTGTTCTTTTATGACTACAAACACTCTGTTACTCTATACACTTAATTAATAATAAATACACAGTTCCATTATTATGCATTCACCTGAACACGTCGCTCCAGTCATCTGTTGAATGGTTCTAGGACGTTCCAACCACGGACGATTCATTCACGGACGGTTCATCCAAGATCCAAAATTATGTCATTGTTTTAATAGCAATAATAACACCTTCTAAACATTTAGCGTTAAATTTACTATTTATGAACGTATTCTGCGTGTCTTCATATATAGGACTATATAGGCTATAGGCCTATATATAATGTTGGCTTAGTCAGCTCGGGCGTTGTTAGAGATGACCGGAATAGATGAGAAAAAGCAGTGTCAATGTCAAATTAGTAAAAAAAAATGCTGGAATCAAACGACCCTCGCTTGAACGTAGAGTAGACATGTCGCTTATTGACAGATGACAATTTGCACATAAATCAATTGTATAAGAATTTGTTAGGCATTGGTACCCTGGGTCTATGTTTATCTATCGCTTCAATTGAATGAATCGTCCTTGGATGAACCGTCCTTGGAAGGATCCACTAGATGAACAGTCCGCTGGATGAATCGTCCGCGGATGAATCGTCCGTGGATGAATCGTCCGGGATGAATTGTCCGTGAATGAAACGCCTGTTGAACACACTGTGCAAAACGTTAGCCTACTTAAGGAACATGTTGACTCGGTTATGTCTATTTTAACGTTTCAAATTTACGTATTTTTCACGTAGGGATGATGCGACAAAATGTACCATCCATCTCAATTGTCCTGTTTCTGTTGTCATTGCGGACAAGTAGTCAAGAAGACGGAATTAAGGATGATGTCACGAAAGAACCTTCATCTAGTGAAGATTTCTTGTCGTCCTTTGCACTGAATGTGAGTTCTAGTTAAATACGGATATTTCTTATAAAATGCTGTAGCGCACAGGTAAGCTGCTTTAGTTTAAAGAATTTTCTAACAGTCCTGTTGTCCTTGTTCTCCAATGATCTGTTTACAGTTGCTTCTCTGCTGAACATTACTATAGGCAACGCAGACGCACTGAACGACTGTTGTCTGTATTGCGGTATCTGTCCATCCAATGACCGCCATTTCCTAACTGACTTTTAGGTTTACTCTGTGTTTTGATTTCGTGATTGTAGCCAATGTACCGAGTTCCTGTGGCAAGTGGACATGTCTACTTTACTGAACCTTTCCAAACCAAAGAAGATTTCTCGAAAAGGTAACCATATTGTCAGTCATTTGCTATCTGTACGTCCTTCCTTTTCATTAATGTCTGCTTTGTGATCATGGGAGACGATCTTGACCAACATAATTATTTCTGGATGAAGTCTCCCAACCAGAGTGGTGCATTCCTATACTAGCGATGCAAATATTCTTCGCCATCTAAACCAGATGAATAGGAACAGGTGGATGCATCTGCAGCATTGGCAGCGAGGATCATGACATCACATTCGCTCGTCATCCTCCTTTCACTGAAAGACACTTGGTCATGTCATCCGGGAACCTAATATTAACTGCATGAATAACAGAATGCCTCTTTTCTGCACTCTTCCTCACATCAGCTTCATTCTCGTTGTCTTATATCGAAGTGAAGTAGGAGTTTCCTTGTAATTGCTACTGATTCTGATTCACTCGGATTCAAATGCAGGACTCCAGGGAGGCAGTTCGATGGGTCTACCTAAATTATGCCGACGTCATACATACGGTAGCACAGGTAAACTTAAATAAAAAGGCAGAAATAAAAAGGGTCAGTCAGCTGCTGTTAGTATGCCAGAACTGGGTATCTAACTCTTGGGATAATGTTGGACTGGTTGGTTTCAGATGGACAATGTCTCAGGTTGGAGTAGACACATCAGCACTCCCGGCTTCCAAGTACGAAAGTAAGACATCCATCACAAGTCATTTCCTTCTGTAAAAGCCTATGCAACCTATGCACGTCCCGTTGTATTCATGTTTGACCATCTGCCTTAACAGCGGTGGCATAGATTGTATTAAAATGTCCGAACGGACTTCAATCAGCGAATGCAATTAAAGATGAAAAGTAACCTCAGTGTTGAGTATGAGTTAAATCAGATGAGTTGAAACTCACGAATTAACTCACTTATTGTGATTTATGAGTTTGAGTTAACTCACCTCAAAGCGTGTGAGTTATGAGTTTGATTTAATTCATAATTTCTGTGAGTTTGAGCTTTAACTGTCAATTTAAAAATCAACTCACTATTTGGCACTTCTTCTGCTTAAAGCTAATATCAGTCATGTTTGAGATGTTTAACATGTGGACAGTGTGGTGTTTACTCTGACTCAACAATAACCTGATTTATCCAATTGTAATAATAACAGTAATACTAGTAAATTAGTAATAATAAATTGACGATGCCATTTCGTGGTAACTCTGCATTTGTACAACGTTCGATTAGTCGTGCTAGTATCATCAAATAATCAGATAGTAGGCCTATGAAGCATGTGTGTTGATGATTTAACTCATTTAACAGCTGAGTTTGAGTTAACACATTTCACAGAGGATGAATCGAGTTTGAGTTTTAACTCATTTTGAGGTGCATGAGTTAAGTTTTGATTTAACTCATTTCTTGTCTGAGTTTACCCGACACTGAATAACCATATGGTTCAATTAATGATTACAACATCTTTCGCTAGGATTAGTTCTACCTCACCCACAAAGGCACCTTAGCCCATTAACACTATCATTAGGTATGCACAGGTAATACCAGACATCGCGAATTTTTAAACTGGGCATATTGTTGCAAATTAAGAGTTATTATCTAAAAATTATGTAGAAGAAATTTTTAATTGAATTTGTGTTTTGTTTGTAATAGGTCTGTGGCACATAGAAGAGATGAAGCGCAATTCTTTAAGAGGAGATCTTGGTCTGGTGTTAAAGGTAGGTCCCTACTACGCCATTGTACAGTATTCGACCTAATAGTATTCCTATATATTAATGCACGTCCTTCATTTTAGGCATTCAGTGGGCGTTTTAGTTTCAATAAAAAAACTACCTGATATATCGCTATTAAATAGCAATTTTGTGTTTCATGTCATTCCTACTTATCAAAAGAATTACAATAGGCTGCATTGCAATGCGCTTAATTGACAGCGATGGTCCAAAATGTGTCAACATTTCAGCCAACAATATCTGAATTTAGAAGAGTATAGAAAAACAACTGCAGAATACTTAAAATTTAAAAACGAGTACAATAAGCTTTATATTTGTATATGTTTTTACTATTACATTACTGCTGCAACAATCGACTTTTTCGCTGTGCTATTGACTTCCATCTTCCGCTTCCAGTTCTTGGTCTTGCTTAAATTACTTATCAAATGTTATCTAATTTAGTATAAATAAGTCAGAACCGCTTTTCTGGTTTATCAATATCAATAATATCAATTGAATATGAATTCATTCTATCTTTGTACTATTATAATGTAACTGATGAGTTTGCCTCAGTGAAAGCTCGGAGGGCATGATTGAATTAATTATGCAAATGGAAAAGAGTCAAACTTGCATTTTACCCCTAATTGATTTTAATAGTCTTAGATACATGTATGTCTTACTATTCAATAAACTGAAAAGTCAACTCTTTTCTTTACCCTTCAATTTCGAGTATGGCGTTTGCGACATACAAACTGTTCACCAGACACTAATGCAGGCATCGTGACCCATCTACAATAGAGTCACATTGTAGGCTACACACTCAAATGACCGACATAAAGTTTGCAATAAAAGGGCATCGCATTTTCACGCTTGCACGCACGCACATGTAGTGCCTCACATTAGCCAGAACCGCCACTGGCTCCAGGAGCTACATGCATCAACGGGGGCTTAGTCCTTCTTTTGCACCTCCCCATCTTAAACCATGAGCTTCCTGACTTTGATATGGTTCACGCGAAGGTTTAATCGTCCCAATTAGATTGGATCCTATCAACAAATAGGAGTCGTCTGCGTATCTCGATTTGATTTTGTTAGCACCGTTGACGGGATGTAAGTCTGAGGCAAAGATGATGTATGATGGCGTACCCAGGCCTACACTGCCACGTCCACCATGCTTGCATTGATGAAAGCAATGCTGGATGCTAGACCTTGATGCTTTATGAGACGTGCGACTCAGTTCTAAAGTGGTCGACTATACTGTTGTAGATCCTATCAGGAAGGTGTTCTGCATGGATGAGTGATGACGCACAGTGTCAAAGGCCTTTGAGAAGTCCATTGACACCTCAGCTTAATACTCATCGTTTTGTTAGGAGCATTTGTGAATCTCCTGCAGTGATGTGTTTAGAGATGGATATGCATAACCGTTTAGCACAATTAAGCTACTCTCGTTCCGCCGCTTTCGACAGCACCCGTAGGCGTACTTCGCCTGTAGTCGGCGCTAGAATCGTTGACAAACGATGGATTGATTTGTCGATCAGATGCGTCAGTGCTCTTGAGCAGATCGCTGTTATGGCCCGCAGAACCAAGGCTGGCGATTGATTATACCTCCCCCCCCGAATTCGGTTTTAATCCGTCAAGGGAATAGAGGATTTGCATCTTGATGACTGCGTGGTCTTCATAATAATAGAGTATCCGTCTCTTTCTTTGGAGGACGCACATTATTGTACTGTGGGTCACTAGAGATGGCCGCGTGGAGTTGGTTCTGTTCATCGGCAGAGAGTTTGTTGCTTCATTCCTTCTGGTGTGATTTGTCTCTTAAATTGTTAACCTTGTTTCGCAGAGTTAACTTTCGGCGACTGCAGAGGTTTCTTCAAACCTTCCGCAGTACATCAGCCGACACAACAAATGCTTAATCATCATGGTAACAAAAGCAGATACCTCGTTGTTACTGAGATCTCACGAAGCTGATTGCGTTGATTGGTCCGGAACCAATTCCATTATAGTTGCGGATCTTCAGTAAATACGATCTCAGAATCATCGATGCTTCTGAGCGCCTGCTTCATCGTCGCGCTTTGATGAGGCAGTCTTCTTTCTTCTCCCTTCCTTTTCTTTCTTCTTCCTTCTTTTTCTGAAGAATTTAGTTGGTGCACTTACATTCATCATCAGCCAATGCTTTTCGAAGACTGGCTCTCATAGTTACCGTAGCGTGGATACAATTATGAGTATTAATTAATTGCACTACTCTTGATTTTACTGCATGGGGCACGTCGTAGGATAGAGGGTGACTCATTGTTGGAGGTATTGCTACGGACCCCTTAGGATTTTCAACTTGTATGGACAATTGTTAGCAATTTGAAATCCTTTGTACCAATGGCTATGCTTACGGTAGTATCAGGACAATATCCCACGGACAATCTTCCCCCGGACAATCTCCCTCTGACAATATCCCCCTGGACAATCTCCCCCCGGACACTATCCTCCGGACAATATCCTCCTCTGGATAATATCCCCACGGGCAATATCCCCCCGGTTAATCTCTCCCCGGACAATATCCCCCCGGACATTCTCCCCAGAAAAATAACATTTGTTTAGATTTCTAATTTTATAGTAGAGCATTTGGCTTGTAGAGTATGGACTAATCTCACCCCAAATGACAACCGTGCGTGACCCTTGAGTAAAGTTTCTACATGTTCACAATTACCTTTGCTCCTATCTTGGTTATAAGAGAGAGAGAGGTGCTAAATAAATGCATTGTAATGATAATGACCACGTTATTTCGAGGCACGTTGATGGGTTTCCCTTGGCCAGTATCAGTACATTTGCAAGCAGTTGGACAAGTGAGTAAGGTTTATTAACTTATTTTGTATATACCAATTTGGCTTAGAAGGACCACCTGCTAAGAAATTGTATGCCTAATTAGTATGAGCAAGTTAGTATGCGTAGGCCTACTTTATTGAACCGCCTGCACACGCATACGGCATCAGCTATAAACAATCTAGGAGTACAATTACAACATAATCATTATAGAAAATGAGAAATGTGTGTTAGGACTGCATACTTATTGCCTTAGGCAGTCATGGCAGCCTATGTAAACAAATGCTATTGTATGGGGGAGATTGTCCTAGAACCGCTTACGGTTTCATATACGAACGAAGAGATCTAACGCAACTTATTACGAGGGGTTGAGGCATTCCTAGCAATATAATATTTATTTAATTTTTATGCATAAATATTGGGTCAGTATGTCCATCAATTTAGACTCAATTCAAAATGACTCATAAGATGATCTCATACTTTTTGCTCAGTGTTGTTTCTTTAATAAAAATAATTTTGTCCCATAAAATTTCTATTTTCTAGAACTTTGATTTGTTTTAAGTAAGTAGTTAAGAATATTCTTTATTATACTACCAGCAAACGTACAGTTGCTAACAAAAGGTATAAATAATAGCATCGATTTTTAGTTTTGCATTTGTATATATTCTGTGTTTCTTCATATATTTATATTTTAGAGAAGTTCTAAGTACCACGCCATTTCAGTTCCTTTAGATAAGCCGTTTGAATTTGATAACAAACCGCTCATTGTTCAGTAAGTGACATTTTTCTTGATTTTTCTTTAAATTCTGTTATTATCAGACTGAACCTTGGTAAGTTAGTTGACCAATGTCCTTCGTCAGGACATGCTGCCTTATGAGTGATGTGTAGATGAAAGATGTTGCTCTGAGTTTTCCAACGAATGGATCATTGAGCGGATAGAGACAGAACGACTTCCAAAGTCAGTAGAAACAGACGATCTAAACTTGGCGATAATATACACATTGCGGACGATGTCGCTTTGTCAGTTGTTTGATTAATAAGCTCGTCCTACCGTCGGCGAGTTCAATTCCAGGAAACGTTGGCATGATTGGAAAATGGATTACTTGGAGCGCCAGACTATGAATGCGGTTTTATGAATGCAATCAGCACGAAATCTCGGAATACGTACTTGAACATATGATTGTTAGGATCAAGTCTGATCAAGGTTCTGTCAATTTAGACAGAGTGTATCAACTATGATCGTCACGGAAGGATAGGCGTCAGAAACTTTGGCATTCAGACTCAACATTATTTCATGCTATAATAGGAGTTCCAGTTTAGTTTAGTTTAGTTTAAGTTTAGTTTTACATTCGTAATCGTAGCAGAATATTTTCATTGCAATGAAGTATGATAACTATCGTCATTTCTACTCCCCGCCTTTCATCCCTAGAATATTCTCTAACCGACAGAAGGATGACGACCTCACCAATCAATAGAGGGATCACGACCTCTCTATTCGATAGGGAGATCACTACCTGTCTAACTGATGTCGGCAACGCATAATTATTTAATTATTACTTAATTGGGGACAATTTTGAGGATGCTCATTCAGGGATTTCCGTTTGAAGCGATCGACCGATCGACGTGCTTTGATCGCTCGTCTACAATGTACCAAAAATATAAAAAAAATTGTAAAAATAACGGCTGATCGCCGTCAGCTATGAAATACTCAAATATACGGTGACCCCCCTTAAAATTACGATCACTGTTATTTTCATATTTTAGGCTAACCGTTAAATATACGATGACCACTCTCAAAATTACGGTCGCCGTTATCTTCATATTAAAAGGCAGGGCTCCAAAAGTGTTCGATACCGAGGGCCACTTTAGTGACACAGTGAGAGCTTGCGGGCCGCAGGGATACCATGCGAGTGCCAAGGACTTAGTTTTCAAATATGAGGCGTATAAATAAGGCTTACGTATATGCATATAATAAAGTTAAGCAAACTTTATTATATGCATTAAGTGCCTGAATTTTAAACTAAAAATGTATAAAAATTTCGTAACTCATTAAATATTTATTTTATTTATTTATTAATAAATTTTATTCTAACCCTAATATGTTATTTGTCAATCCATTTGTAATAAAGTTAAAAGTGAATGTTTTTAGAATTTAACCTGGAAATTGTGTCAAAATTAATTTCACTTCATGGAATGAGCGTCATTTGTAGCTCATAATAAATAGCAGGCTTAATTGTACCTGTCATGACCCTCTCTGCTGATCTGGTCGCGAACTACCATTTGTAACTTACTGCGGTCTGTCAGTTTGTTTCTCATTAAACGAAGATATACACATGCGATTTGGGAAGTTGAGATTTCGCAGCAATTATATTACCAAAACGAGGTTTAAGGCTTGTTGTTGCAAGTATGTTGTCAAATAGTCGGATAAACTCAAAAGCTGTGCGATTTGTTTCTGCGAGGATAAGCCGAAACCGGTAGACTTGGGCTTTGAGAAAATTCTATCAAGCTTAGTGCATGAAATGAAGTTCGCTCCTATGAACTTTCCTGCAAGTCGACCAGTTCTAATTGCAAATCAATTGCCCGGAATCTCTGGCTCACAAGTAAACGGATTCTGCAAAATGGCAAATGACTGTTTGTGCAATCTGAAGTCAAAGAAACGTCGGGCGAATTCAGATAACAGGCTGCCAATGACCTCGAAATATTTGGCAGAACGCAAAAGTTCAAAAACACGTCCGTTTTTGTTTTATAGGCCTATCTCTGAACTAATTACATTTCAGTCCTTCTGTTGCTTTTGCAGTATGGTTAGCTTACTTACAAATGATTTCACAATGTCCACTAAGATATAGTAAGCCTGATAAACTTTCCACACCATTGTAGCTTCAGAAAAAAATCCTTCAAAAGTGAAGTGTTATCCACTAAAAACGTTAAATCGCAAAGCCATCCAACATTTTGTAGTAGGCCTAGAGTTAAATAGTTTTGTTCATTATCCTTTCTTTAGATGTTCTATTTTTTAAATTAATTAATTCAGCGATTTTGCTTCTGATATTAGGAAACGTTTTAGTGCTGCACCGTCGAGCTGCCAAAATGTTAAATGCTGCTAACATGAATATTAAAATTAAAATGCGCTTTTCAAATTGGACATAAGTTTGTTTTATTAAATTCGAACATTCGCCCGGGGCCGCATTAGGTCTGCTTGAGAGCCGCATGCGGCCCGCGGGCCGCACTTTGGGGACCCCTGTATAGTGTAATCGTGAAATACATGGCGACGACGTAAGCAAAGCATCATCGTTAATTATAATTATTACAGCCGTCGTGATAAAAACTGCGTCGACCGTCTATCGATATTTTACTTTTTACGACAATGGCATACTTGAAAACGATGGCCTTTTAATGACTATAATATTATAGTGTAACGGAACGGGGCCTATTCGACAGTGACCAGGATGACGGCTTGCAGCCCCGTCCGATATGGGGGTAGTTCGAGTTGCAGTCCGCTGAGTAAGGCTTCAGTGGTGTGCTGAAGACTAGGCTAACCATTTAGGGTTTAAATAGCTCCTTTCTGGATGACGCTTGGAATAAGACACGCTTGTTCGATAATCCGCAATCTTTTTAATGTACAACGGAAAACAATACTTCTGTAGCGCCCATTCGGAAACAATCCGTATCTCACTCCCTCAACATGCCCTACGTCGAGTAACTGCAACGCTACGTCAATGGCTGACGACGACTACCATGCTACGTCAATGGCTGACGGCGACTATCGCAAATCTATGACGACTATATCCACGACGACTATATGCACGACGACTATCGCAAAGCCACAACGACTATTCGTTCTTCCTAGGAGCCGAGACTGCAAGGCCGAAGCCGAGTCTACAAGGCTCCCTGATGACGATCTCCAGACGACGACGACGACGATTCCAATCTTCCAGGCGACGACTACCCTTCGACCGACCGACCGATCCCTTTTATGCTAACTTGCTGTAGATAGTAGATGATACACAGCAGATAGGAGACAGTAGATAGCAGATATCTACAGTAGATAGTAGATAGACTACAAGATAGTAGATAGGGTATACAGCAGGTAGATATCACAGTAGAAAGAACACAGTAGACAGGTGTACAAAACAGGCAGACACTACAGCAGGCAGACACTAGGTGGCCGTACCCCTAAACCGTTACAATAGTCTTGTTGCGTTGAATCCATTAGGTCTAATCGCTCGCCTAAACGAAGTAATTCCACCGTTGCTCAGTGAGTTAGATATAATGAACCTGGAGCCAGGCTAACATTATGGTTTTTCTAAATTGCATTGCTTTTATTTACTCACTTTCTTGCAGGAGTTGTGAATACGTAACACTTTCCGTGACCTAATGAGTAATGACTGCGTACTAATCAATCCAAATAATTTTCTGCAAAATGATTGGCCATAAGGTCCAAAACAACATGGTCGGGTCAACCATGTTGCCCCCGGATAAACCCCCGGACAACCTTCCCCAGTTTTAGGCAGGACATTATCCACCCGGACAAAACCCTCATTTTGGGGTTTGGGACGTCCAATAAGATACAAGACATGATGTACGAATAAACTCAACAGCGGCTTTGAAGTGAATCTGGTTCTGTAAAAGTAAAAACATTTTGTTCTTAAGGGGTCTTTTGTCCTACTTTGGGGTTTTTGGTCCGGGGGACTTTGTCCAGGGATTTTGTCCGGAGGGGCTTTTGTCCGGGGGGTTTGGTCCGTTCCCCATACCTCACGGCGCATTGGTCATGACTACTGACTGCGTTGCAGCGTATAATATTGTGCTGCTGAAAAATTATATGCATTTGCAAAGTCACTATAGTTTCGGGAACGATATAAGCAAGTATGCATCAATGCCGGCTAATAAAATTTATGACCAGGAGAAATGATATTACACGTAATATTGAATGAGTACCTACATGTACCTATTATGGAAATTAGGCGACCAGTTCGCTATCGATGTAGTCCAGGTAAAAAACAGTCGGATTGTGACCAAAGTTTACTGCAAGTTTCGCAATTGGTTCAACTTCTGTATGGGAATACTGTTACCAAGTATATTACACTAATACCATGACATGCGACGCGATAACTTAACTGTATTAAGATGATCTCGTAGTAGATTAATACCGTGTCACTCTATATACAATGACATGTATAAGAATACAAGACGCAAAATTCGCTATGCGCCAAGCTTACAAATCGTTCGCGGGTGATTTTCCGCTATTACTTTCAAATGGAAATTTCTGCGCGCATTCATGCAATAATGTTGCCACAAAACTCGATACTAGTATTGAAACTCCGTGAAAAACATTTTATGAAGTATTCGATTTCCAATTCCTGCTGACTTGTTTTTATTATAATTTTATTCAGATTCACTCCTCAATAATCTTTGAGATCATATTTGCTTCTTTTTTTTTTATTAGGTATGAGGTGAAGTTTCAGGCAACTCAGGACTGTGGTGGAGCCTACATAAAATTGTTGACGAAAGAGGACAAACTTGATCTTGTATGGCAGTCTTCGCTTTCTTTCGGTTTTTAAATACAGCATTCTAAATTTCAATTATGCCTTACAATTGGGGTCTAATAAGCAATAAGAACGCGACGTCAAGAACAACGAGACAAAATTCAAGACTCTAGAGGACAATATACGACAAAGAGGAAGACTTAGTAAAGCTAAGGTCAAGGTCACCCCGGATGCAACAACGGATGCTGTTTATTATGTTAATGTTGAATGATATCTCTTTAATGTGAAAACCAATGCACTATTTGTTTTACTTGATTCTTGTACATTTTTGCTTTACAACTTATGTTCATTTTCTTGTAGACAAATTTTAGTGAACTGACGCCTTACACGATTATGTTTGGTCCTGACAAATGTGGCAAAGACGAAAAGGTTAGATGTGAAAAATCAAATGAAGTTGATGAATGAATTGAATGAACTTCCAAACATGTATACTACACAGTATAATTATTGGCTAGTCTATTTAACTTACATAATTCGCTTACATCAAATTACGTTGTCAGCATCAAATTAAACCGTGTGATATTCTAATTTCTACTGAATTCATTAATCTAGTAAACAGAATTAAATCTAAATATGATATCTTATGTGAAAATGTGGAGTGCCCTGAAGGGTTTACATTACATGCATTGAACGTTACTTGTTTTGTAATGCTGTGGCCTATTAATAACTAGCGTTAACGCCCAGTTTTACCTGGGATTCACTTTTGAAATCAGCTGGTACGTATTTTCGCCCCTGAAATTGTTTCCGTGTAGAAATAAAAAAATCAAATGAAGTTGATAGAGTAAGTGGACTTTTCAAACGAATCAGATTCTCAGTCTTCTATTTGGCGAACGCTACGAGTGATGCCGTAGCTTTATGACCACTGCGCTTTATTTGCCTGTTACAAAATTGGCACATTACCTTGAGATGACGCAAATACACATGGCGGTTGTTATATTAAATGTCGGCAAATTGCACAATTCGTAATAAAAAAATATCCAAATATCGTAATTGAAAGACTATTATGCGGTGAAATTAGTCAAGTTCACCTAGAAATTGGCTTTTTGTACACATTTTCATATCGCCAGAGAATTCCGTTCGTGAGACTTTCTTTGAGGTAGACGGAGAAATGTTCCGCTTCAAATGCATAAATGGCTCACATTGTCATGCGTTGTGATGGGTTCTATTGGCCCAGAACTTCTACTTTCGTGATATAGTCATAATAAATTAACCACGTACTTACCTATCCTACATAGATGACGATAGATCTCTCCTCAGATTCCCAATGATGTATTACTGCGCAATGCGCATGCTATAAACATCCGTCTACGTTCTTTGTCTAAATAACAGCATGTCTAAGTAAGACAATTTACGGTTAATTGGGAATTTAATGTAATATGAGTTGATTAGAACTGATACTGACAGACCAATTCAGAAATGAAACTGGTGTCTATACTCTTGACAGTGCAGCAGAAAGTTAATGACCATAATTATAGATAGATTAATCTTCTGGAATCTTAAGTCGAATTTTCTGTTCCAGATTAATTAATTACTTTGGAACTGTGGCAGTGTATTCGTATTTTAAAATGTTAACCACAGCTCGTTTGGTAGGCCTACTTGTACATACATGGTCATGTAGGCCTAGGCCAACGCTGGGCTGGTTGAGTCAACCTCTGATATCTAAGAGGTAAGGCATTAATTAGTGTTTCGATAATCAGAGATGGAAATTAACGACTAGATCTGCAGATATCCTTTGAATTTGGCTGTAATACGACCTATCTATTTTAATGTTGATGTGCCCAGTGAGTGTCATTAGTAACAGTCGAACGCGTCCATCAAGTTGCGAGCTGAATAGTTGTTTTCTGCTAACAAATTCGCTTTATTGGCCTAATTTTTTCAGTTGATGTAATAAATGTGATTACTGTCAGAGAAGAAGAAACACAGTCCATATTGAAAAACTAATCAGCTCTCAATTAATGCGTATCATGTTCTTTCAACTATCAGATGGCAACCTGACTTTAAGTCTTCGAGTATAATTTTATAGATAAATACTGATTTGTTGTAATTATTTCAGATTCACTTCATCTTTAGACACAAGAATCCAGTAACCGGTCAGTTTGAGGTTAGATGATTATTTATACATGTTTTGATAAGTGGATGTTTCTAACCGTATTATAGGCACGCTTTGCATAGTGCCACACACTGCACCATCTGAGTGGAACATTGCGGTAGTCGATGTAGTAGGCTTAGTGTAATATTGACGAGTCGGAAGGTTTTAAACAGACCTGTGCCCTGCATATACACCACATGCCTGTATTTGGTAGACATGGCAGTGGGCCTACTAAATCGAATATTTCTAGAGTGATATTTGAAGGTTACGCGCACGGCATCGACTTATTCACGGACACTGCTGTGTTTTCTCAAAGAACCGAAAGGAGTCGTTCGTTGCGAGATGCGAAGCGGACGTCCAAGTGTGTAAAATATTTGTTTGGCGTCAGCGCTGACTGCGCTTTGCGCTTGACTTGCCCAGAAATGTTTGGCAAAACATTAGCAGTGATTTCATTTCTGCCTTGATTTGCGGTTTCATTCAACTTGTTTGAGGGTGAGGTCAACAGAAAACACATCGAAAGATAACGCAAAAAGGCAACGACAATCGTCTCTGTTTCAAAACGGCGTCGTTAAACAAAGGCTATGGACATCGAGTTTAGAGCAGCATTCTGTTGTCATTTAGTTGTTTGAATTGCAAATGACTCCGACCATTGCTCACGATAGCAAAAAGTGATTGTCACAGAGTTCCCTGCTTGTTCGGATTATCAAAGACGGGCTCCTCTTGACTGTCACTCAAGTCGATGTTCATATAAGAAACTTTAATAAAAAAGGAAATTAATATGTACATCGAAGATATAATAGATTATCTAATGTCGATGAGAACGGCAGCTTCGTGTCCCATGTCTCTACTCTTACATCGACCAGAGGATCCTTACTGTACTGTCCCATGGATATTTATACTATGCCTAAGGTCCTCTATACAATTAAGGGGGCCTTTGATGCTGAACATCAAAGGAATCGGTATGCTTCGACGTCGCGTTAGTGTCTATTCAGCCCCACGATGGCGTGCATTCATAAAGGTCCTGTTGATCGGAATGTCGGCGCCCGTGAAATGGTTTGGAACCGGTTTGGTCTGGTTTCCGGCCCAGCGCCCCTTCTGTCGCTCCACGTCTGCGTGCGTACAGGTGATCGCCTCCGGCTGTTGATTTGACCCAGGTCGCCTTTAGGGTTCTCGATAGGGATCGTCTACGTAATCGCGGTTATCCGAAATTCACCTGTTGCCTCCCATCAGGACAGTGATAGATTCGATCGCATTGAAGTTTTATTGACACAAACACAGACATGACAAAAACCAAATACTTGACACAAACCAAAGACATGGCGCAAACCAAAGACTTGACACAAGCGAAAGACTTAACACAACCAAAGACACGACACAAAGCAAATACTTGACACAAGCGAAAGACTTTGGTTTACGTCAAATCTTTGGTTTATACCAAAGATTTGACGTAAACCAAAGACTTGACAAAAACCAAAGACTTGACACAAAGTTTTCACATGACATCTTATATGTAGAACCGCTGTAACCACACTAATCTGGTTGATTTAAAGCTAAATGCCTCGATGCGCATCAACTCGGGTACGTTGCGTCCTGCTCCGCTTCCGTGGCTGCCGGAACTAAGCAACATTCTGCCTCCCCACCTCCGTAGGCAGGAGGCGACGTCTAAACTTCTCGAGAAGTTCCGATCAAATGTGGACCTTCCGCTTCACGCAGACATCATGTTACATCCACCCGCTCGTCTGCCATCGAGACAACCCGTTTGGTCAAACAATGTCAGCTCTTTCAGCCTGGAGTTCCGAGTGGTCCGTAACTGACGTTGCGAACCCTTCCCTCGTGGCTGGGCCATCTAATTGGCCTCCTGGTCATGACCTTCTCCGTCACTAATTGTCAGTGTTGAACCGCTTCAGAACGGGTTGGGGTCATTGTAATGTAAACCTGTTCGATGGTCTCAGGCAACCGACCCCTCATGCTCCTGTAGCGAGCTTCAGACAATGTCTCACATCATAAATGACTGCGTAATAACTCGTTTTCCTGGTGGCCTGCCCGCATTGCATCAAGGTTACGAATACGTAGATAGCTCCTCCTCCTCCTCCTCCTCCTCCTCCTCCGTCTACTCCTCCTCTGATGTGCTGATTGCTGTTAAATTGCTCGGTGCATTGTGCATAAGCTAAATAAATAAATAAAATTCGACTCCTATGTTAATTTGTGGTGCGGAGTGGTGCCCCTTGATTGGACACAAGGCATCCATCCTTCCCTTTTACAAAGACAAGGGAAGCTGGAAGGACTGGAAGAACTACAGAGGTATCAGCACGTTATTGTCAATACCAGGGAAAGTGTGTGCAAGTCTTCTCCTGTCAAGAGTGAAGGACGGCCTGTATTTTCCCTTAGACGTAAGGAGAGAAGCGTGTTGATACCAAGAAGACCCACGGTCGATCGCATATTCACCCTCAACTGCCTGATCCAGACGAGATGAGAGTTTAGACAACCTCTGTGGATAGCGTATGTTGACCTTAGGCGGCTTTCGACTGGATCACCGAGCGGCTCTCTGGCACCTGCTCCAAACTCTGGGCCTCCCAGCGAGAATTGTAGACCCCATGTAGGAGTTGTACACCGATACAGCCAGTGCGGTACAGATGCACGGTGTACAATCAGACTGATTCCATATAGATAGCGGAGTGTGACAGGGATGCAACATTGCCTCGGATGCGTTTTTGACGCATATGTACTGTTTGATGGAACAGACAGTGAATGATGCGCGCCCAAGTGTCAACATGGGACGTGAGGATTTCTTCGATCTGGACTTCGGGGACGATTTGGCCATCATGCTTGGGGTCTTGGTCCTGTCACTTAGATACTCAATACAAATGCACACAGATTTGGCCTGGAAATCACCTGGGAAAGAACCAATATCCAGACCATGATGGAATTGCATGGCCCACCAACAGTGCTGAAAGCAAGCAGGGAAGTGGAAGTGGTACCCTGGCTTCCATGTCTGGGGTCATGCATGGATTGCACAGGAGGCGTTGAACCCGAGGTTCATGGGAGAATTGCACTTGCCCATAACTGAATGTCCGACCTCCAGCGTAGCATTTGGAACTCAAGCATCCGAATATCGACCAAGATCCAACTAAATACAAATTCATTCTACCGGTCCTGGTATATGGCTCAGAGACTAGGACCCTAACAAGGGCTCTAGAAAATAAAGTGAACGCATTTTTTCATCAACGTTGCCTCCGGAGGACGAGTTCCTCATGTGACCATGTTACCAGCAAGGAAATTTACAGTTGAACAGACCAGGAACCCGTCACCTGTCTGATCCGAACGCGACGCCTTGAACTATTCGGACATTTCGCACAACCAGAGACCACGCAAGAGCTTTGCGGGCTATGATCGCACGTCCACCCGAAGACTGGAAGAGACCGTCGGGAAGACCGCGACACTCCTGGAGGCGAGCAGTGAAGAATAGCCTGAACACCTTGAACTTCAGCCTCAACTCAGGCTGGGCGAGGACAGAAGAGAAGATCGGTTGGCGGTGAACTGTGGAAACGGTTGGGCTCCTATGAGGAGTTCACCATTGAAGATGATGATGAACTGTGGAAACGGTTGGGCTCCTCTGAGGGGTTCACCATTGAAGATGATGATTAATTTCTGATCATCCGTTCATACTATACATTTACTCGTAACCAACTGCGGTCTGTCAGTTTAACTTTGATAAACAAAGATAATTTTATGAAATTTTATTTAACAAACAAAGATCGTCGTCATCGTCACCTTCAGCGTCATCGCCATCGTCATCATCATCATCATCATCACCCCCACCACCACCACAGAAATTGCGTTGAGATACACCAAATAAAATCTAGAACCTTCAGTTTTGTGAGTTTTTCGCTCGGTTGTAGGAGAAACATTCTCGTCCACCGTCTGTTGAATTTGGAGAAATCTTTACAGATAAAAAGATTCATCTTTTCACTCTGGGTTTGTGTAATTACTTATTATGAATAAGTATTTAAATTAAAAAGATTTTCTAAGTGTAATTGGATCTGATCGATATGATTGGTGTAATTAATCTGATTGGTCTGATTTGTTCTTTCAGTTTGTAGCAGGCTCTTCTGGCTTTTTTCTTGGATGTCAGTTCATCTGTCAGTTTCTTGGTATCACATTTTATGTTCTCTTCTGGCCGGATTTCTCTCCTCCATTTCATTTTCAAGCTGGCTATTATTAGCTTGTTATCGGAACCAGATCAATTAGATCAATTAGATCAATCAGATCAATCAGATCAATCAGATCAATCTGATCAATCTGATCAATCAGATGTATAATTACTCGTGGTAACAGAAGAAACATAGCTATAACAGCAAGTCTACACTACAGACCGGAAACAATTAAATTGGCTCATCAGAGAAATCAGAAGGAATCTGAAGCGAGACAAAAACAAGAGTTAGGCCTACTGGATGGAACAACAGTGCTAAGAAGAGGCTGAGGAAGCATTTGAATCAATAGAACGCAAGCCGTATTTAATAAGATAAAACTACTTAATAGCGGAAAATATTTACTTAGAGTTTAATCAGTCAAAGACGCAAATGGTAAACTACTAGAAGACGATACAAGCACACAGAAACGATGAAAGCAGGGACACCTTAAACAACTACTAAGCGTCGATACAAATAATCATTCAAAGGTTATCGCAGTGTTGTCCGTAAAGAGAATAAAGATGAAACACCAGGAGTGGATGGAATCACTACGTAACGTCTTCGAGGAGGAGTAGAGGGAGGAGAAGGAGGAGGAGCTATCTACGTATGCGTGCCCTTGTTACACAGATTCAGCAAGAGGATGTTTTTCCGGGGCTATTTTGTCGGGATGCCAGATAGACAGGCGCATTGCCCAAGACACAGTGCCAGACAATAGATGAGATATACAGTATAAATGCGCTGCTGAACAGGTAGCCAGTGAAGGACGTCCCGTATGGTGTGGAATGTACCTAGAGATGTGGCCAAATTTAGGGACACCGCCAATCAAATGAGCAGCAGTGCGTAGAATCTCTTCCAAGGGTTGCAAACGGACCTGCGGAAGCCCACAGAAAAGAGAGGGACAGTACTCTAATCGATTACCGATAAAGCACGGAGCAAGGTGGCAGCTGAAGATGATGATGAGAGAGAGCGGGATACATGCAACCCGCAACTGGCGCAAGAAATAATATCAGGGACGAGTCAATGCCTAAGTATGCTGCACAAAAGACAGTTCTTGGTCCAAAACGACCCACAGGTGGAGAAAACAAAGGTGGAGAAAGAAACCACAAGTCCAGTTTTTTTAGCTGCTGGCTGGTACTGAGCCTAATACATCGAGTCTTCTACGGATTAATGCTCGACCAGCGACATCGCATGACCTGCCAATGGGAAGCGGAGCGCAGTCGACGGCGGTATCTGCATGGGCAGCTAAAGACAGGTGGGAAGAGCTCCAAGATGTACATGTAGTCTGGTACAGTGATCGAAGCCCGGTCGATAAGGAGCAGTTTCAACCGCATCCTTAACGGCAGTCAATGCTGGTGTAGCGCATGTAAGCTGATAAAAAATTATGTGTGCAGGACTCTGGCTAGGTTAAGCTCTATTCTAGTATCCTACCCGGGAGCAAAATGAACTAAGGAACACGGAAACGTGGAAGGTCTATGTCAGAACTGAATTGCGAGATGATGCTTTGGCAAGAGATGACGTTTGTTTAGATATGACATCGCCTGGTGCGCTACTAATTTAGGTCTTAGAAAAAGAGAGGTTAGGCCTATACCATTATTTGCATCGGCGGTGGTAGGTGAATCTTCACGTTTACCTATATTAGTGGGTCGCTGGGGTAATTTCGTATTATTAGCCTATGTATATAACCATAGACGAACCTGTGGATCGTGTCAGTCTGGGAAAAAGATGCACTAAATGTCGTTTTGTTTGTTTTCAGGTGTTTATCCTAACAATTCTTTTGAAATATATCTTGATCAGGAACGAATCAATTTCGGGAGTCTTTCGGAGGATGTACTGTAAGGATCCATTTTCATATAGATAACCATTTATAACATAGGCCGACGACTTGTTTTGCTCATAATGCCAATCTGTGCTGAGCAGGACATGTACCTAGACTAATGGGAACAGGCGATCAATGGGAATGGACGACCAATGGTAATATGGTGATCAATGACTACGACTATGACTAAGAAACTTCTATAGCGCCGCCATAATAATGAACAGGGCATAAACAGATGGCGCAACAAAACAAATTAGAAATCAGGTCAAAGAGACAGAAAGACAGCCTAAGGAGGATAGGTAAGTGCAAATGAAAAGGTTTTAAGCCGAAATCGAAAAGAAACTAAAGATTCAGCGGCCGAATGGCGTGAGGTAATGAATTCCAGAACTTTGGACTGACAACAGAGAAAGCCTGCATACCTTGCCTTGTCCTAACAGGAGGTATAGCAAGGGACAAGAAATCCGAAGATCTAGTCGAGTAATGATGACCTTGGGGGACAAGCAAAGGGCGTAGGTACTCCGGCTGACCAGAAGAAAATGTCTTATAGGTAATTACACCAATTATAAATTTAATTCGTTGCTCAACAGGAAGCCAATCCAATGATTTAAGAACGGGAGTTAAGTGAGCTCACCTATGTGGACCAGTAACATCTCTGTGCACGGAATTGGGCGACCAATGGGAAGAAGCGACCAACAAGAATGACGGACCACATTTCAATTTCAACACTCCTTCACATTTTGACTGGCATCTTAGATGTCATCATAAATTTCTGGAAAAACCTCCAGTGATGTTCGGAGAGTTTTAGTAGGTCAATGTATTCATACCTACAGCAATCCTGAAATATTTAGCATCTAATGAGCTATTTCCAACTAATAACTAATGACATTGACCTGTAAGGCATGAAGGCTACACAATAAATGCTTTTAATATTTCTAGGGATGAAGGTATGGATGACCAGTTAGAACCATCTCTAGCAGGTAAGTCTATAATTAATCTAGGCTGCTTATGGGGCAGCTAAATGTTTGGTTTTATTAAAAGCCGCGACCTTGGCTGGCGCTTATTGGTGCGGCGGATATGGTGATGGCAAGCAGTATTGTGGCTATAGTTAGTAGGTCAATTTGGCAGAGTGACATCAGGGAATGTCAGCCCACTTGGGCCAAAAACAGTCCTGTATTCTTACGTATTGGCTTAGTCAAAATCTGTTCAGGCTTTCAGCAGCTGGGGCTCTCAACATGTGACTGATCTAAGCAGTGCTTTTAGGACAGGCTGAGAATGTTAGCTGTCTAGAGCCAAATGCAACATTATGTACATGCAATGGATGACTTTTCAGACAGAAGTGATGCAATACCAACGCAGCGGCACCTGCATGTCTCTATATTCAGAGCGTAATGATCGTTGACCAGGTTGACTTGAGCATAGAACACTGGTTCGTGATGTATGTTGGTGCAATGTCGCCAATCCAGACAAATGTCATAACTTAGAAAAGTGATCTAATATGAAATTCGTTCGTCAACATCAAATTGGCATATATAGTAATCCAGTGTCGAATCTCTCAGCCACACTGCTATAAATGCGAATACTTTGATTTGTTAGATTCAACTCAAACGACGTAATGGATGAGCTCGACACAAACAGAACCATAGAAGCCCCACAAGGAATGAATTCTTATGATTCGGGGGTGCATAAAAATAAACGATAAAATGAGGATAAATGAACGAATGATATAATCGGTATAAAGCCAGGACCTGGCGCATTTTCTGTTTGAAGCAAAAACTACAAAAGTAGTTCACATACGCCATCGATGATGCATCTGTTGAGTAGCACACCCAGATTGAAGACAACTATCTATCGTTAGCTCAAAATCTCTGAAAAGCTATTCTACATTTAAACGCAGTACATCAACATATTCACGAGATTAGTGTGGTCAAACATTTTTTTGTCGAAAGTACTATATTTATGGCCTAATTAAGTACTATAAAAAGCTCATAACGTATCCGCTTCAAAGTCATGTCGCCAACCTACAAGTTAACTGCCTATACAATACTCCCAGCAAAATGAAAATACCTTCGCGAGTTCTTCGTCATCCAATCACCCTACTTATCCAATCATTATCTTATTTAACTCTCCCGCCTCAAACCTCTCCAACCGACTCATACCCGACACTACTTCTCAACTCTGGAACGAATTTTTCCTGCATTCCGCATAGTAAGATAAGTTGCTCTTGTAAATAGTATAGGTCTAATGCCAGCTACCCTCAGTCGTCTGCATCAGATTCCTCTACTTATCGCCCAACGGTTTATCACGTCTCCACCCGAAATTGAAGTCTCGCCTCCTCAATAATTGCTAATCTAGTCCATCTAATCCGAAGATCTTCCTAGCCTTCTCGTCCTCATTAGCAGCTGTTCATTGATCCTGATGCCTTTGTAGCCACGTTGGTTCGAAAAGAGAGATGCACAGGAGACCCAATTAGGGTCCAAAAGGACCAGCGAGATTAGGACCACCTTAGTAATAAGGCAACAACACAAATAGGGAAACTATGCTACCGCAGTAACGTAGTTTCTAATAAATAGGAACAAGGGATGAATTTCAAAGCTAAGCCAATTTACATCAATTTATAAAACTGAACATATAAACCTTCACGGAATAAACAATCTTGTCTATTATCGTTGAGGCGCAATGAACATCAATTTTTTTACCAGACTACATCTGAAAGAATTTAGGTGACAGAAGTCAGTTGCAGAATGCAGTTAGAATACATAAGTGACACGTGACACTAAATAACTATGTAGAATTAATTTCCATTTCCTGAAGTGTTCTCCTACCAAACAAACCAGGTTGTCGTAATCTTTGTATCGCTTTCTATGTTTTTTCATATTTTCGAATTATTATATTTTAGATAGGAAATCAAATTAAAGTCAGAATAAATTACCAAGTTTTGAAGGTACAGTACCTAAGCTGCTGTAGCCACTTTGTGTTATCGCTCATTTCAGCTAATCCCAAATGTTTGGAGGACGATGGCAGTGAATTTTTGTCTCAGTCGATGGTTCGTAATCGAAGACACAAGGGACAATTGATGCCCCCATTGAGCAGAAATCCAAATTTTCAGGTGAATGACTACCGATTATGTACAGTAATCGCTACTAATATTGAGATCAAACGTAATTGATCCGATCTCCGGAGGTTATTGAAAGAGTTCTCATATCAATCAATCAGCCACTCAATTTATCAATGAAACTTAAATTACATTTATAGCACCTCTTCATGAAATCTATTCAGAAGCGCGCCCGGTCCAACCTCGCCCAATTAAACAAGATTTCATTGTGAAATAAAAATTGGGTAGAGAACTTATAGGCAAGAGCTGAAGATTCAATGAGAGGCTATTCCAAGCAGTCGACCCACAACTGAAGAATCACGTGATGCATTGCAGAAGTCCGAGAAAAAGGGACAAGAAGAAGACCCTGCGAGGCAGAGCGCAGCGTCATAATATGATAGAGGATTGAAAGTTTTTTGATTGCTTATCTGCTCAGTTATGACGCAGAAAGGAATGTCACAGCCACAATACTAGCACACGAATCTTTCATACTTCTTTTGATGTTAGTTTCACCATGCACGTTTACCTCCTTCAGCTGATATTGTCGTCAATATGGACATGAACCATGAACATCAATGGAAGAGTTGCCAGCTATAGCTGGCAACTCTTCCATTGATGTTCATAGTCTTTCAGTCCTATGTCAGCAATGATTACATAATCACTATTGTAGGTCTGCTTCAATGGATCTATCTATATAGGCTACAGTTCTTAGTCAATTACCAAATGGCCACTCCAAACCTTGTAGGCCTAATCATTAGACATTAGTCATTAGTTTGCGATCATTATTTCCGTAACGTTCCTGGTCTTGATATTTTATAGATGTGTAAATGTTGCCAGGAATAGGCTAGACAAAGAGTTTGACAGTTTTATTCTTATCGCGTAATTTTTTATTTTCAGGGCAAATGGTTTTCAAGGATGATTTCTAATCGAGACAACATCGGTGATCAAAAGCCTTATAGAATGGCACCAATTGTAGGCACTTGGATGACTTCTTATTTTACATAATGACATTTCAAAATCAACCCTCACTGCATAATTAGGCCTATATCTTCACTATATCTTCCCTATATCTTCCCTATATCTTCACTATATCTTCACTATATCTTCACTATATCTTCATTATATCTTCACTATATTTTCACTATAGACGGGATCATCTGCTTCATGAAAACACTTTCACGGATGACTGCATTGCGTGTACTCTGATCAAGGCCATAATTCCATTGGCAAATATCAAGGAACATTCTTGGCTTATATGAAAAATCTAAAGTTTCTCATGTTTTCATTTATTCATTCAGAAATTTATTTAGGTCTACTTCAACTCAAATGCACTCCAGTTCAGACGAATGAGTTTATTCCAAATTTAAGCGATACGATGAAATCCATGCATCCAACCTGTTCAGGGTGCGACCAATTTATCTGACAGCCAAAGCAGCACCTGGATATCTGCAGATAAACATACTTGCAAAGTCAATACAGATTTATTCCTTTGAGGTCGAGGATTAAAATGGATTTCTGCAATTGCTGAACTTGTTGCTGTTTCTGTTTTCATTGAAAATAATTTCTACACTGTTTGAATAAGTTGCTGCTGGTGTTTTCTTCAGAGTGCTCTTGGTCTGGAGCTGTGGTCAACTAGCAGTAACATATTCTTCGATAATTTTATTGTCACGGATGATAAACAGGTCGCCGACCAATGGGCTGATCATGGATGGAAGCCTAAGAAGATGATCGAGGTCGCTAATTCGAAGGTACTCTGGTAATTCACACATATAAATGTACTGCAAATAACTCGGCTAATATTTGGGAGTTATTTATGCTTAATGCATCAAATCAAAGATATTTCACTCTAGTATCAGCTTAGAAAAAGTCGATCTGGCACTAGTTTCTAAGTTTAAGAAATATTTGTAGCAGACCTAGCTGTCCTATTTTGCTGTCTTTAGTGACACAAATGACACCGTTGACAGACAGTGATCGAGTTTTGATCAGAATTTTCCGAACTGAAAAGGGATTTAATTCATTTCAAATGATTAAAGAGTTTCCTAACAGAGGCTGGAATAAATCTACCTTAAATCGTATGATACGAAATATTTATGAAACAGGAGCTTAGAGTCGTAAACCACGCAAATCAGTAAGCACGGCGCGCACACCCGCTAACATTGCTCGTATGTCCGCGTTAATTTGCAGTCAAGAGACGATGACCCGGTTCCTGGAGAATTCGGCGCCGGGATAATTCGGCTCGCGGACAATTTGGCGCCCGAACAGTTCGTCGCGGGACAATTCGGCGACGGATGAGTTTGTAAGTGTATTTAGACCAGATAGCAATATATAGACCTTGGCATTTTGAAAATATTCAGAATGGGAACAAAATACTGACTTTGAGTAATTGCGATTAAAGAACACAGTAACATTAAGACATGGATTTATCAACTTCTACTGCCGTTAGTAAATACTATGTGAGTCAGAAACCGAAATCGATGTAATTTGTAATATTCTTTATTTTTCTCTACAGTGGAGGAATTCTCTAGTTAGAAGGTGACACGGTCCCCTATGTGTTGACTATGACTCTACAATCGCCAAACATGTGCTGAATATTATGGAGAATATTATTTCGCTCCCATTCTGAATATGCCAAAAATGTCAGTAACTACATACTGGTCTAAATACACTCACAAACTTATCCGGCGCCGAACTGTCCGTCGCCGATTTGTCCGGTCACCCTATTATCCGAGTACAACCAACTATCTCCAAGCTAATTATTAATATTGCTGTGTAGTACAACATGGCTGACTACAGCATTTCATTTATTGGATTTACTGTTAACACTGTCATGACTTTTTCATTAGCTAGTCACTAAAAACGATGACTGTTGGTCTGTCACGATTTGTGCCATGAAGTTTAAAGATACAATAACCAATGCTATTGAATATTACTACTAGAGTGAAATACCTTTAATTGGACGCATTAATTATAAATAACTTCCAAATATTGGCGGAGTTATTTGCTTGCAAAGTCGGACTTAGATATATATATATATATATATATATATGAATGGTAAAATGAATTGCTGTTGCTAAGATCTTTATATCATGCGTGTGCATGATCCAGAGAACAAAACCAAATTTGGAACTTCGTGTATAATACTCAGTATTGGTTGATGTATTGTATTTTAAAAGATGTAAAGCGCCTCTTCGATGATTCTTTAGGAAAGAGACAAGATATTAGGCAGCAGATGGATCCAATGACAAGGCCACCAGTTCGGATAGCAGAGCGGGCGGAGGGAGGAAGGGTTAGTCCACAGCGTTGGGCCAATGCAGAGAAAGCATTGTGGGGAGCATGGTCGTCGTCCCCCGGGGAACAAGAAGGTGACAGCGAGCCAGGGAGCAGCTGAAGTGGGACAAACAGACTTACTACTTTGGAGATTGATCCAGAGGTGATGTATAGATGAGGAGTAGAAGGTCAATATTGAATTGATTACAAGTAGTATAGCAGGAGCTATACATCGTAACAGGGAGTCTGCTGAGGTTGTCAATAATTTAAGTCGAATTATGAGAAAGATGGGAGATGGGTATTCAGCCTGGCAGCCTCTCTAGTTGTACTTTGGATGGCTTACCATACGCGAGTTGCAGTAGACAATCTTTTAGTCATTTTGAACCTGCAAATTATTCACATTTAGTTATTGGCTAACTGAATAAGTGTAGGTTGTGGAACGTTATTCGTAATTATATAAATTCATAAATTCAGTCACGTTGGTATCAATGGTCGAGTGCTAATAGTAAACTCTGCATCGTTTCTTCAGCCCCCCAAAATAGTAAGTCCAGAGAACGAGCCTGTTGGTAGGCGTTGCCCAATCAAGACAAAACTGTTAAATGAAAAACCGAGTCAGACTCGGTTGTTCCGATTCAGAATCCGTCGTAAGGCGGGTCAGAGGAAGAGACCACGGCAGCAGCTTCGGCGGAGGATGGTGTTCGGAATAACAGCAGCGAGGAAGGTAAGGAAGAGGAGTTGCCGCGATGTGGCTTTTGACAAGTGCATGTGGTTTGGTTGTGAATGAAGGGTCAGAGACTGTTTAGTTTTGTAGCTAGTAAGATCATTAATAAAATTCAGCAATTCAGGAGGCAGCTGATTCCAAAGACTTTGTCTTGGCTTAACTATTAATAGGTTAGCATAGAATGAGATGAAGAGAGCGTGACTCAAAGATGGAAAGATGCAGAACAGATTGGATTGATTAATGTGATCAAGCGGTTACTAATAACTTAAATCGTCTACCATTAATTTTGGTTTATAATAAGTCTCATATAATTATGTGTATAACTATGCCTAATGCATAAACTGATATTAAAAAAACAATTTTTTAATGCTTAGATACAAATGGTGCTTTTTAATACTGGTCAGAGGTCATCAGAGATAACTTTCTAATACTATTAAAAAAATTATACTAGCATTTCTGTTAGATCTGGTATTGTGTTTTAGGGACTGAGGGGCTTGATGGTTTACCTCTATGACTGTGGATTGGAGCGACGTTGGTTATGGGGCATCTATGCCTTCTTGTTCCTCCTCCCCTTTATTCTTGTCTCAGTTATCTTTTGTCCAGAATCTGGTCCGCTTTTTAAGGTATTCACAATGTCTGTTAACAAGAATTTGCACAAAATTGCACGTGGCATCGAGTGAAATGGAAATTTTATAGAAAGCCTTCTTGTCATAGACAATCACTGAAAGCACCTCATTACTAATGTTTCGGCGATATTGCTGTGTGCGTTAAGTTTAAAATTCATCTGTAAGACGAACTGTGTTTGTATTGCGCAGAGGAAATTGAAGTGGAGGGGTCAAGAAGCCGCAAGCTTTTACTTGTACTGCCTGAAATAAACGTAAATCGAGAACAAAACAATCACGTCCTGCGTATAATGCGTGTTTCAGCATTTTACACTCAGCAGTTATTTTGCAGACTTCATATTGAATCGGTTTATTTGATTTGTTAGACCATATATTTCTTCTTCTTCTTTAATTTTCTCTATTTTCGGCAGGTTCACGTGTCCAATGTCGCTACTTCTCTCTTATCTTGACCTCCTTTTTCATCCTCTTGTAGCCGCCCTTCTTCATCATCCAGTCCAAGATCATTGTTCTCGGTCTTCCACTTGTTTATCCCTTCATTTTCCTTCTATGATGTTTCCTAGTACGGACTATGGAGTCGCCTCTTAGTAGTCCATGTGTCTAATCTATCTCTAATCTATCTCCTTTGTCGTTCTCTTATTGTCTGCATCACTGATCTTTTCGTTCCTACAATTTGTAAAACCTTTTCGTTAGTTCTGTGCTCTATCCAACTAACTTTTCCATTCTGCGCCAAATCCACATTTCCATTGCTTCAAATCTGTTCTTGTCTTCTTCTCTTATTGTCCACGTTTCTTATCCGTGAAGGAACACACTCCATACCATCGCTCCATGTAACGTATCTCAATATGCGTTCAGAATTGAACTGCTTTATTGTTTCACCTGCTGGGTTTGAACATTATGTGAATCAGACTCATCTGAGTCATAGCTATTAGACTCTACCGAGACTAGAGTTAGATGCCTATTAATCTTTTTATTCACGCTGACTTTAATGTAAAATCTTAAGCAAATCTTTCTCACATTTTAAGTATACGAGAAGCACTACGATTTTATGCACACATTTCTTTTCTTCTCATAAGTTTACCTACTTGTTTTTCGGGATGACTTTGAATGTAATGGTCAAGGCACCTGGTCAAGAATTAGATTGATATATCGTACAGTTAACGCTTTTATATTTTGTGATTAGAGCTGTTGAGAAATTGAGTAATTGAGTCTTGGTTTCATTTGGTAATCAGTCTAGCATGATTGCAAATGCTGTGCGACCTGGTGAAGAGGAAGAAGAGGCTGAAACGAAGAGAAGGGAGAAGAAGAAGGAAAGGAGGAGAGGAAAAGCGATGAAGAAAAACGAAGATCAGTCGTCTGCAAACCAAACAAAAGATGGAATTGTAAACTATGACACATGTCTACATTGTTTATTTTCTGCTGTGACTTGGTGTGTTTGATAAAAGTGCATCTTAATTCCAGATGCCACATTTGCCATTTCATTGATCACAGCTTATTTAACGCAGCACTCAAACATGTATTGAGACAAAGCAGCTAATATTATCATACCATCATTCATGGAAAGCTAAAACAAAAGTGTCGCATTTATACACTGCTGCGCTGGTAATCTTCAATAGAAGCGTAAATAAGTAAACTGATCTTATGGGTGCAAAGAATTCTGATCAGCTGGGTCTGCATCGAAGAAATGACGTGACGTTGAGTTTGTTTTAGACATTTGATAGAAGTGTATTCTGGTATAAACCATGTTTGCACGCATCGACATCGATCCCTGTCAGTGTCAATCAGAAGCTAGCACGAAGCGCTCAAGGACCCTTGAGTCAGCGAGTAACTCAGCAGCTTAGGCATAGGATCCATGTCATTGGGTTAACTTATGACAAACTCCTCACTGAGTAGTCAAATGATCACTTGTGTGCTGCCGTCAGGAGTCGGAAGTAGAACATTTGTGGGAAGCGTTTGCTTATATAAGTCGCTCGACTTCAGTCAATCGGTAATACAATACAACACAACTTATATTTATGGCTCGCTTTTACGAACACAAAGTCTTACTTAAAGGACACGTTACCACCTAGCGATTAGTCAGAGTATTTTGAGAAGAGGTGAGTCTTAAGTTTAGATCTTCGAGGAGGATTTTCGGATTTTTTCTCGCAAAGAGTTCCATTCAACTTGACCAGTCAATAAAAATAGTGTTTCAGAATTGTAGTTTTGAGATTTTGATTAGAAAGTCTCCTTTTGATGCTGATCGCAAATCACGTCTTAACTCAAGAGAAGCACGGAATATAACTATAGTCTATAGATGATTTGAAAGGTGTAGCAGAATTTTAAATTCCTCTAATCGTCAGAAGACAGATTTTACAAGTTATCCAGGCGTGTATGGGTAAGTGTAACCAGTGTAGTTGTTGTTGGTAATGGCGACGCATGGCGTCTGTACTTGGCAGAATAGGAATATAGGGTACTTCGTGATGCCTGGCGTTACAATTAATAATGCATAAAACCACAGGTTCATGTTCTGTTAGCGAAGAAGTGCTTGTCAGATCTACATGAAATGCCAGGCTATTGCACATTTTAGCAGAAAGGTGCTCCAAAGCACTGAGCTCGAGACGAACGGAACTTCTGACTTCGGACAGCCTGTACTTTCGTCTGCAATCAGCCAAGACCAATATCCTGTGAACTACAAAACCTGGGCTTTCATGCAAGAAAAGTCTAGAGAGAGAAAGTGTAGGATGTCCATAAGCTACATGTACTTCAACACCTCAGTCAGGCGTGTCATGAACTCCAACATCTCACCTATGCACTAATTCACGCTGCAATAAATCAGTAGCGGGAGGACATTGCTACTGCCAGCACAAATGATCTCAAAGAATGACAACAAAGTTGGTTGCGTTCCACATTTAGCACTAATTTAAAACGTGTGGGTTATTTTGAGTGCATGCATGTTATGGGATTACATTATAAGGTGTCACTTTTACACACAGCGTACATGTGGGTGTGTTCTTGTGATCAAAATTACTGCCAATTTAATTAATTTCTGTTGCTCTTATTGAAGAGCAAATGGAGTCATTGGGCTGGTTCTAAATGCATATCAGAGTGACTACTGTCTGTTTTAATAAGGTTGGCGACGAAGCCGTAGAAGAGACGAAAGACACTGGTGACAGCGATTCAAGCGACAATGAAGCCAGTCAGCGGTCGAGGCAAGTAAACTGCTTGGCATTTGAGGAAGGTGAATTTAGAGCATCGATAGTTGCATGTCAGAACTTCTTTTAAATTAATTCAGAAGTTTGCCTCTGCAATATAAAACCTGGTTGGACGTATGATCATTATTTCTATCTCAACTCTTTGCCTGTTAGATATAGGCCCATTTAGCCTTTTTTGGCACTGGATATAATGATTTTGAATTTTCAGTTCTTTTCATCCCTTGAGGGATAAATATCGTACTTCATCAGCGACTGAAGATATATCTAAATTGTTAATGCTAAATTTGTTCTGAGCAAGTCCCTAAAATTATGCAAATTGCTGCCATGTGCTTGCAATTATTGGATATGCCATCCACAGATTAATGACCGATTGACCGGTAGTACATGTATTTGCTTGGTTTGTTGTTTAGAAACTCACGTGCCGACTAATGAGTTGTTTATAATTAGAGATAATAAAGGGCCAAGTCTTATTAGAATCTGATATGATGATGATGTTATGTGAATCTGATGCAATACTCATGTGAATCTACTGTGATACTTCCATTTAGTCATGTGATGCGAATTTTATGTGATGTGACACTAATGTGATGCCTCAACAAATGCTCTTATTTCTTTATAAGTGCAGTACTGTGCACCAAAGTAAGTTAAAATGTTAATTCTTTTTTATTAGGCCCGTGTGATTGCAACATTTATTTCGACATAGTTGTTTTAGTCAATATATAGGTCTAACAGCAAATTCGCACTAAGTTGCTGGTACACTGTATTAACTACACTTAGCGAATTATTATATTTTATTAATGTTTGCAATTAGAAGCTGAAAGTGATCGTGCAAATATGGTAACGTTTGTAGGCGAAAGGTTCGAAGACGAAAGACGAAGAAAGCGACGTAATCTGGTCTGCTTCCTCTGCAGTTGTCTCGTTATTGGGTGAACACAGATAATTGTATATATGCTCGATTTTTATTTACAAATTTGATGATCTAACGTTTAATAACGGACAAACTGCTTACTTGCTTCTCAGTCATCGGTCCAGGCATGTAAACGAAATGGCATTGGTGGCAGTTTTTCTTGCTTCTCTCTTCAATGACCTTCTGGATCTGGATCCAGATCTACATCTAAGGCAGTCCAAATTTAATCATTCTAGTAAGTTCATAAAGGTCATAAAATTTCTTGGATACGATTACAAAGATTCATCATTTTTTATTAGTCTGCCGGAATTTCATTGACTTCTTCTGATTGTCTTCTTTTTGAACATTTCAGCTAGCTTAACTAAGTCCACAGGGCCAGCGTGTGGGCCCGAATCTGAAATACGAGGAGTCCCGCTCAGAATCCGATAAAATGTGGGAGGGCCAAGTTGTCTAGGAGTTATATAAGTTTATGTACTGAACCGTAATTTCTTCGCTACCGGATATTGTACTGGTTGGGCTGGAAGAGGAGGGGAGTGTTTCCTTGGTCTTATGCAAACCTGTGAGGTTCGACGGTCGGGAAGAATTTTAGCATACCCTCGTTAAGTGTAATTAACTTGAGGTTGCTGTCGCTGACAACGAGATTTTTGCCAGTTGCCTTTTGTATTGTCTGATGCCAAAGGCGCTCGAAGAGGTAGTTAAGTTTAGTTCAAGTTCTCACTAACTACCGACACTCTCTGTTTCGAAAGGTCTGTGTCTCAACCGAGCTCCTTTTTAAGTCGTGTTCCTCGTTGTCTAGACTTGGAGAGAATTTACGGTTTGCTTTGCTGATTGTGTATATTAAACCTTTGCCTTTGTTTTCAATGCACTTATATTTATAAAACCATGTTCATTAACTTGATAGGTTAATACATAACACTATACAGAGGGCGTTGGTATCGCCTCGATCTACTCTGCTAAGTATTAACTGAATTGATCTGGTGAGATCCTCCTTCACCCTTGCATGCTGTCCCGTTGAATGGGTGCCATGCCAGTTAAGAAGGTCCCCGTGTAAGGACTGTGCCAGCCCGACATTTCAATCCTCTTAAGTAAGCCAGCATTGACCTTCAGTCACAGTGGTGAGTGGGACATGCGCTCTAACCGATGTAGACACTCGGTCAGTATGGTTCTACTGCTGCTGCTGCGGAATTCGCATGATTCTTCCCGAGCATCAACGTGTTGCCTTGGGAGGCATCCAACTTTCTATAGACCCTCTGTTGACGTCCAACTCTCATCCCCATAAAGGAGCACAGGTATGCTCCTTGTAGGTACCACCATTCACGCCTCGAGTCCTCGACACTTTCATCTACACACGCACATATCCACCCACACATTGTTTCACCGCAATCAGTTCCAATGGCATTGCCTTAAGTTCAATAAGTTCTACCAAAACTTTTGCTCTAGATTGATTCGGAAACTGGAAACAGTTCTGATCGATCGTCAAATTGGTCGAGTTAGTTCGAGTAGATAACAACAGTAATAGTAAGTAGCCATTGTCGGTGACAATTAAGACACAATAATAATAATTATAATTACAGATGGAGTTGAGTTACTAGTCTTCCTAGGACTGGTCAGACGCGGTTGCTTGTGATTTACGCATCTGGTTGACCAGGTGTTTGAAGGAAGCAGAGACACAAAACATGTTCTTGATCCGAACTAAATATGGATGACACATGATAACGTTAGCAGTCATTGTAGTTAGACACATGATGATGGTAGTGGCAGGCATTGTAATAAGACACATGATGACGTAGGTAGGCATTGTAATAAGACACATGATGATGATAGTGGCAGGCATTGTAATCAGACACATGATGATGACGTCGGTAGGCATTGTAGTTGGACCATGATGATGGTGTTGGCAGGCGTTGTAATCAATGATGATGACGTCGATAGGCGTTGTAATCAGACACATGACGTCGGTAGGCATTGTAGTTAGATACATGGTGATGACGTCGATGGGCGTTGTAATCAGACACATGATGATGACGTCGGTAGGCATTGTAGTTAGATACATGATGATGACGTCGGTAGGCGTTGTAATCAGACACATGATGATGACGTCGGTAGGCATTGTAGTTAGATACATGATGATGACGTCGGTAGGCGTTGTAATCAGACACATGATGATGACGTCGGTAGGCATTGTAGTTAGATACATGATGATGACGTCGGTAGGCGTTGTAATCAGACACATGATGATGACGTCAGTAGGCATTGTAATCAGACACATGATGATGGTGGTGGCAGGCTTTGTAGTCTGACGTCGTAGTTGTAGTTTTACTAATCGTTGTAGTGTATTCGTTCGTCTGCATTCAATTCGTTGGCTTCGTTCTCTCTTCCTTCCTGTCCATCATCGTTTGTCGGGTGATTGGTCATCTGCTGTCGCAGTGGTCTGAAGGAGTGAGAGAGGTCGTTCTGGTGGTCATCGCCGCCGCTCGGATCATGTCCACTGTCCGTCGTTAGACTGGAACTTGTTAGGCTGCTGTCCGTTAAGTCTTCGTTGTCACTCTTTCGAATGTGCCTTGACCATTGACGAGCTTCACGTGGCTGGAAACAACATACAATAACCACAACAACTAATGTAATAACTCAACGACCGATACAGATCTTGTCTTGTCTTGTATAATATGCCACCACTCATCATGTACACTACATTGTAGGTCTACAGGATGTCCTGTTCCGTCCTCCTCGAACTTTTCGTCTCCTTTTTCTTCCTCTACATTCCGAAATCATCTGTCACCCTCTTCCAGTCATCCTTTTATTTATGTCTTTAACTCAATCTCATCACTATCGATTCGTGTACTGTGTTTCGTCGATTGCTATCATTTAAACATCACCGACCCCATCAACCCGAGATTTATCCTTTGAAGACTGCACTGTAGCCATTAACGCGTCGCGCAGTGTGGGCTCTGCAGAGTGCTCTTCACTCTCGAACCATGAATACGTTTACTATGTCCAACTGATCAGATGATGCATGGATGCTGGACATTGAACATACCAACATGGTGAAGACCTACCTTGATGCCATTCTGTGAGATGCAACCGCGTTTTTCAAGGGTGTCGTCTAGCGAGGAAGAGGCGCGTCTTCTCTGACCGATTAGCGACTGAGGACTGAAGAACGGCTGCGATGACATGCACTGGTCGCACAACTGCGCTGCCGCAGAGTTGGCTACGTGAGTGCAGCAAGGCCTTGCTGAGCCACATCCACGACGACGATGACGACGATGTTGACGATGACGACTATGAGGAAGAACAGCACCTGATGGTCTACGGGTGAGGTTCTGTCGGGAAAGACTTCCGGTGGTTGGGCGATTGGTGCCACAGGACGCACAACTCTAAAAGATCGACGAGCATAGACGATATTAGACGAATACTACTTCAAAGGTCGATCTATCCAGTCACATCTCATTGTGTGGTCGCTCAATGACGATGTGCTATCATAATGGTAGACATGAATCACATGAATCAAACGCTTCTACTTCATGTATAAAGCCTTGGCATCTTCTATATGTCCGTGTCTCTGAATCTCTCTTTGTCGTGTGTTTCTTTCTAGGTCTGTATCTGTCTCTTTGTCTCTGCCTCTGTCTTTCTATGTCTCTCTGTCTCTTTCTTCTTCAACGGTTGGCACAAAGAGCAATGCAAGCAGCTTCATGGTAGCTATAGACAGCATTATTGACTGGTCTAGCTGTAATACTATTCCGCTCATTTTAGATTGCCCAGTATGATTAAAACGAGATTATAGATCAAGTTGTTTGATTCAAATGCTTCCATGTATCGTGACTTTTTCGCCAGTGAGGAAAACACTAATTATTTAAGTTTGCTCTTGCAAAAATGTTTTAGTATAACCATAGTTGATTCATATGACATTACTATTTCAGATAATGACAACAGAATATATCTGTTACAACTAACACCAATAATAGGGGGCCTATACATTAAAATGTAAAAATTTACCCCTTACAGGACACGCTCACGATCCTACTTACATAATAAATAATACTTAATTATTATGTTTAAGCTGCTTATAAACAAATGGTGCATAACTCTGATACGCACCGGGTATGCGAATACATCATGTTTCTCCATGTCCTTCAGAACTACACTCCGACTTAATTGTTATATTCTTTGGTTATAAAGTATTACTATTCATTCTTTCGTTTATCCTTTCGGATAAAAGCTATAGGGCCCTATTAGACTCATTGTCAATGATTTAATAGTCCTATTGTTCAATTCATTCATAAAACTCATCGGATAGAGCTCAACCAAAACACTTTCCAGGCGAAGCTGGGTTGTAACTTGCAAGGTTTGTTTTATGATAAACTTAGCTTCATCTCGCTTTTTAAGTCCGACTATATATGACTCGCAGTTGAACCCTGGCAAAACTCTGCAATGTTCAATGTTGCGGCTGCGAACACGGTGTTTCATTTTGCACTATCATAGTAGTGTCACGTTTTCACACAATGAGATGATTATAATGGTACTTATTATTTAGGTACTTTTATTTCGAAGTCACGATTGGTAAATTTAAGTAAGTTGGGTCAGCAAGACCCAAAAATGTGCTCCTTTTGGAATCATGTGCTCAAAATTGCGCAAACATAGGGGAGCTTAAGACGCTCCCCATGTCTCCTAGTGGTTACGGACTTTTGCTCCCCCAACCCAACCTCTAAGCTGCTACCCATTAGAATTCGATACGGCTTCTGGATATATATGTATAATATATTCTTTTAATGTGTCTGAATGTCCAACCGCAGTCATGCAGCTAACGAATCCTAACTAATTTCTTTCGATTCTATTCTTCAGATTGGTGGGGAGAAAGAGAAGCGAGAGGTCAAACGACCTTCAGTTGGTTCTTTTATCATTATAAGACAATGCAAAGACGTGACATGTAATATGGGAACACGGGTTCAGTTGGAAGCCCTTGACTGCTTGGGAGAGTCACAATTTCTCAAGCTCAAGCTCAGCTCAAGATTTGATGTTGCAGTTCAATTAGGAACAACAAGTTCGTATATTGGGAAATGATAATTATTTATTATTTGTTCTGATATTTGATATCGCTCTTCTTGCAAAATTTTCGGCTCAGTACTGCACACGCCTCGACGGCGCAATTGCAGTTGTACTGCAGAGCAATGGGGGACTATGTGGGTAGTTCCTTAAGTAGAAACAGTATGCACATAGGTCTAAGAATTTTTTTTATATTGGCCATACGTTGCTTATTTATGTTGCTGCGAACAATGGCTGGCATAAGAATCATAATTTTTATGTATAAATACATAAATTTTATAATCTGGCTAACTTTTAGATTACTTTTGAGTGAAGAACATACAGCACAACAACCAATCAACATCAACCACACAATTTTACCTCAGGTAGCTTACCCACATTTGATACTGGCGCCATCTATTTCACAGAGTCCCCCATTGTGCGCGAAGACTTGCTCAAGGTCGCCACACAGTGACGCCTCGGAGGAGGGTCGAACCCGCTCACTTAGCGCACATTGAGCGTTACGGGTCGACCGCTCTAACCAATCGGCCACCGTGCCACACAATGTAAATTCGTATATTTGGCAAGTGTACTCAAATAAATTCAAGTAAGTCTGAAGTCAACCTGACAGGTCATTGCAAATACGTAGAGCTCTCGGTCAATTGAGTCACATGATCTAGGATTGGCATCCTGATGTCGTCCATTTGGTCGTAGGTCTTACAATCCAGGGGCGTCCAGCTAGGGGAGGGGCGGAGGCAAATGCCTCCGATTTGGGCAAGGGGGGAATTTTTTTGAGTCTTTGGGGGGGGGGGAATCTTCAAGTCCTTAACAAACTAGGCAAGTTATTGTAACAAAGTAACTAATTATTAAGTAAGGCTATATTTGAATAAATAAATTATAAAGTTATTTTATTCACAGTTTCACACTATGAAATAAGTCAGTAGTCTAGTACTACTTCAAGAAACCGGAAAATCTATACATATCCTCTTTAAATTTCGTGATTTCTTGATTTTGGTTCCTGTTGCCATCTGCTAACTTCGCATCTAAAAAACTCTTGCATTTTTCAAAAATGAATTTGCCTCCCCCCTTCGGAAGTTCGGACAATTGCCTCCCCCCGGACTATCCCCCGGACAATTCCCCCCCAGCCCCCGAGGGCCCCGACAATTGCCCATGCAAAGGTTGAACGCAAAATTTATTAGTCTATTTATCATCAATCCAACACAATTAAATATTTTCAAAAAATTCTGAAATTCACAATTATTCAATAAGATCGGCTGATAACTTCAGTTCTAGGCGCTATACATTTTCGCACGAACACCCGCGGTTTTGCATTTAAAAGATGTTGGTTGGTTTTCTAGTACTATACAGAACCGGCAGCCGGTTATATATCCACTCTGAGTAACTTCTTTTCTTCTTTCTGGTTCTTATTGCCGTCTGCTGTTGCGAAGATAGTCTGTTATGTTCGAATGTAAAGTGTTTAGTTGTTTAAAAAACAAAAAAAATCTACTAAATAACGATGCCACGGCAGCAGAAGGCACTATGAAATATAAATGCATGGAATGATACTGCGGCAAAATCATTGGACAAGACAATGGAATGCGCATTGTAAGGCTGACCACGGATTTAAATTTACAAGGTGAGTGTACCTAATGCAGGCGCCATATCGCGTAAAACAGTATTTGTCGAAAATTTTATGTTGGCGACGAACGTTGTTGTCATGTGTGCTATTGTGTTAAATGTTAATGCTATTGTAGGCCTACAAGCTATTAGACAGGCACGCCGCACTCGCTTGTGTTTCTATTAGGGATGGCGTAGGCCTATTATGCCTATAGCCTTCCTACTGAATAAGTTTCTATTGCAAAACAATATTTTCGACTTCTCGTTACGCAATTTGTACGATTCGTTCACTTCACAATGGTCTACACTGCAAAATTTAAGTTATTTAGAACTAGCCTGTATTTATAAACTCAATGGCTCATTAAACAAGTGTCAATAGCTCCAATAGCCTAGTTACGAAGTAACCACTAAGTCACTAACCAATGTAACCATCATAAGAAACGTCACCAGGTACAGTAACGGCATAACAGGATCTATTGCTCTAGTGGTAAATCACCAGCGAATTTAAACCAACTTCATGACCCTAGCCTATAGTTTAAAGTTTTTTTAAATAAGCCTATGGTCAATATGGACTCACTGTCTCTTGTGTATAATATCAGGGGCAAAGAAATAAAAAGGATCATTCTGGCATGTAAATCAACTGATAGACAATGGATAAGCTCCAGCAAGCCAAGAACAATCTCAGAAGTTAAAATACCAAATGATCAGTCAAATCCATCGCACTGCGATCCTTTAGAACAGCTAATACCGAGTAGCAGTGAGGTTTTGTCCGAGGTTGATTGCCTAGCAGCTGCCAATACTGAAAATGATGAAGTAAAAATTGTGCAACAGATTGACATCAATGAGCAAGCTGAATCCTTTTAAAATTCTTATGAAAATCGTCCAACGGCCACCATTTTAAGACATAATAGTAATGACTATGGTCAAAATGATCCATCACAGTACTGTGGTCGCAGATTAAGAACTCAAGATATTAACGCATGCATCAATGCAGGTCCATGTCAACCAGACAATTACTTGTTTCCAGCTACAAATGGACGAAGCTTCAAAAACGAGTGGTTTCTAAAGGAATTACCAGATATGACAACGTACAGAAGGAAGTGGTTGACTTAATGTGTATCTCTAGACAAGGCCTTTTACATGCCATGCATGATGTTCTCAGGCCCCACCGGTTCTGAGATGTGGACCACAAATGGTTTTCAGGACTGGCATAACGGTTTACGCGGCACACAACGTCATGAATCCTCAAAAGCACATAACGATTCGTTGGCTGACAGGCAGTCGGATAGATAAGATACTAGACAAAAACAGAAACGCAAGAGTGGAAGAAAATAGAAAAGTTGTTCAATGTGCCATTGACTGTAAGGTTTCTAGCCTCAGAGATGATAGCCTTTCGAGGGAAGACATCTGGCGAAGGCAAGTTTCTCGGTATGTTTCGGGTTCTGGCGAAGCGTGATCCAAGCGCAGCTGCATACTTGTTGAAAATAGAGGAGGCAAAAAAAATAGAGGAGGCAAAAAAGCACACAAAAAGATGTCTGTGAATTTAATTAGTCCCAGAAATATTCGCCTCATCTTGATGACAATGAAAGAAATGATTGTTAACGAAATTGTTGAACGCATTAAGAAGCAGGAAAAGGCTTGTATTAGATTATAGCAAAAGCGAAGCAAGCGTTCTTCTGGCACGCTACCTGGAGACTGATTCCAATGGCATACTCACTCCTAAAGAAAGACTTCTGGAAGTGTTTACAACAGGAAAATCGACTGGCATAATTATGAAAGAAGAGATGATGAAAGCTTTGTAAAGGATTAAGTTTGACATGAAATGGATTGTGGGGCAATGTTATGACGGGGCTGGAAATATGAGAGGGAAGTTTGCTGGTATGTTCAACAACAGTGTAATAAAGCAGAATATATCTGGTGTCATGCACACAGACTGAATTTGGTGATGAATGCAGTAATGGGTTGTTGTTATGATGTGAAAAACACACTTGGTCTTCTGGAAGAATTACATAACTTCATGAATGGGCACAAAAGGAATGACGTGTTTCAGAGGGCACAATCACACAGCAAACATAAAATGCAATTGAAACGTGTTTCTACAACCAGATGGAATAGTACTGAGGCAGCAGTTGACACTGTACAGTCCAAGTACGGTGAGATTTTAGATGCGCTTACGCAGATGTCAGATGCGAGCAGTGTTGACAATGACAGTGACACTATGACATCTGCAGTTGAACTTAAGAAAAGGTTGAAAGATATACGTGTGATAATATGCATGGAAGTTTTGAAGGTCATATGTCGAATCATGGGACCAGTATCTCGCGCACTTCAAGGTTCAACCATTGATCTCGCTGCCGCAGCATCCCTGTTACACAACTGCAAGAGCGAATTTGAACGCCAGAGACTGAACTCGGACATGATTTGGAATCGAATTTGTGAGGATTCTGTAGCATTTGCTCGAAAATACAATGTCGACACTGATTTTCCAGAAAGACGACGAGGAAGAAATAAATTTTATGAGGAAAAGACAAAGGATGAATGCCTAACAGGACCAACTCGTTTTAAAGTGGAAACATTCGTCAAAGTTCTTGACGAAGTTTATGGACAATTTATCAGTCGGTTTGATGCACAAAATATTGAATTTCTGCGACAGCTATCGTTCTCCACGCCCTCGGCTTTGCTGAGTACATACTCCGTTAAGAGTGACGACATCCGAGACATCTGCGACAGGTATGGATTAAATTCGGAAAGAGTAGCAAGTGAGATTGCTGACTCTAAGGTCACGTATTCCACCCTTTGCTGTCCAGAGACTTCCGTCTCAAAAAGTGATGTTGGTTATGATGACTTTTCAACTCTTGCAATTGAAACCGAAGGTCAGTCAGCACTCAGCGAGCGAGTGATTATTGCTACTGTCTGCCTTGCTGAATTGCTATACCTCTTATGTAACTTCCAATTCTCACCGATTGCTATCCTGATTAAATTATTTTATTTCGTGATATCTGTAATACTGTTCTTAGAACAATGAAACATAGTGATATTGTTAATTGATTATCACTGATTCACTGTCACACTGACACAATGATGAATTATTTAAAGGACTTAAGTTACATAACTGTCATATGGTAGTACTAGTTTTATTATAAGCAATTAACGCTTTAGCCAATAAGCTGGTATTTTCTTGCAGTTCATTATGTCATCTTCAATCTTTCATAAAACTTTTACTGAACTTAATTGAACTATTAATCATTATAATGAATACTACTGTTACTGGTAGCAGCCTTCTGCCACATCTGCACTGTGCTCCACTATCTTTATTGTTCATTTTGACTCACATTGTGAGCTCCACAATGGAAGTGCAGTGCAAATGTGGTGGTAGCACTATTTCATAATACACTTACTTGAAGACCACATGGACTTGTTATTTGAATAATAAACCCCAGGAAATAATGTTTACAACTATGCCTTGCACTGTTTTCAGACACTAACAGATTCTCCTCGCAGTCGCATGAACATGTTGGTATTGCAGCACACTCAACAGATGATGGTGAGAATTCTGATCCTGAATATTACAGTGAAGATGCTGAAGATAGTGACGAGAGTAGCACAGAATTGGAAGATCCAGTTAACACGACCAAAGTGAACAATAACTTCATTGAACCTCTGCATTTGCTTTCACAGCTGTCTGGGTATCCAAACTTGTTTATTCTGTACAGCATTTTCTGTTCGTTGGCAGTTTCTAGTTGCTCTGCCGAAAAAACCCTGAGTAAATTGAAAATTGTTAAAAACAGACTCTGTTCAAGTTTATGTGATGATATGCTGTCGTCACTTTTGGTTTTGGCGAGTGAGAAAGACATCTTGCAATTTTTAAAGGATGACAACATTATCGATACAGTTTCACGTGCAAAGAGCATTCTGAAGTCTGAGTTGCTAAATTATTAATTTTCTAGCAATATCATGTTAAATAAAAGATTCTTGTTGGATTTATATATTGGCTAACATGTTGCCATGTTTCAGACTTCTTATCAATTTGAGCATTTACATTAAAAAATGACGCGATAAAGACCGTTATAGAAGTGATGCAGTGTTTAATCCACATTCGATCATTAATACAATTAGGAATGTATGACGACAGAGTGTGACGTCGGCCTAGGCGTGCCTGGCATCAAATCGAACGACATTCACACCTATTCCTCGACCCACAACCCATGAAGCAGTATCTATGACTTTTGAGTTCATAGTCACCCGAATCTCATGTAAAGGGTATAGGGTACAACGATAGTACTATATATATGTATATATATATAATATATATATACCAGTTGCGATAGATATCGTTAATGCGGCACAAGCTATTATTAAGTGCCCTCCATTACTTCGTCTTCAAGTCTCTGGACTAAGCATTACAGCAAATCCATCTAGTCAGGGATGCAGTCCGACATTGAGAATCGATCAGCTTAAGTCGGTCCACAATAGTGCTGCCTGCTCCACTAGTCGCCAAAACAGAGAAATTCTCTTGTCACCGATCATATATCTATTTAGGAAGAATTATTCTCGCATACCGGTTATTATGCAACATGAGTTCATATAATTTAAACGGCACTGAACAAATGACAAATGTCTTTTTAAATAGCGGTGCGCATAATAAAATGCAAGTAATGCAATTGCCATGAAGGTTAAATTTTTACACGAGGAATTATGTAAACGTCGTGTTAGGAATTAGAAAAATGATGAAAGCAGCTGCAGAGCGACGTAAATAATTATAATTACACGGTGATTCATTAAAAAACGTACCTTACATAGGTTAGCATAACTCAGGTAAATGACCATTAATTTTAATGAAATTTCAGAATAATGATGCTTGATATTCTATTCAAGTGCTACATAAATCATTTGACACACCAAGCTAAAATGACGTAACGCGATTGACGAAACTAATGACGTCACGAAAATATCGCGAAAAAATGGTGTTTACCGAAGAGGATAAACAATTTGTTACATTCTTACGAAAGAATAAAAAGTACAGTGCAAAACGTTTTCTAAAGAAATTTCCTGATAAAGAGTGGACTCTTGGTGGATTAAATGCGTTACTTTCAAAGATCGACAAAACTGGGTCTTTCCATCGTCGACCAGGCAGCGGCCGCCCGCGTACGGCAGCAACAACCGACAATGCTGAAAAGGTTGAATCGCTGGTGCTCAGCCAGGAAGATATGCCGCAAACGCATCGCACACAGAGACAAATTGCTCGAGAAATAGGAATCAGTCAGACATCAGTTTGGAGAATTGTCAAGAATGATTTACATTTGCGATGTTTAAAGAAACGACACGCTCAAGAACTCACAGCAGCCAACAAGCAAGCAAGATTGACACGTTCCCGTCAGCTACTGAGGTTGTATCCTGCAAGCTTAGTGAATTTCATTTGGTTTACTGATGAGAAATTGTTTACTGTGGCAGCACCCAGTAACAGTCAGAATGATCGTGTTTATGTCTCAGCCGGTACAAGGAAGAGAGACGTTCCAGCAAATCGTCTTTTGCGGACTCGACCAACTTTCAGCAAGTCCCTTATGGTATCTGTCGGGGTATCTGCACTCGGTCGTACGAACATCCATTTCATCGAACCAGGTGTTAAGATTAATGGACAATATTACAGAGATGTTCTACTAATGCAGGGTCTCTTGCCTGACATTCGTGAGATAACGGAGTATTTCATCTTCCAGCAGGATAGCGCTCCTGCGCACAGAGCTCGGGAGACCGTTGCGTTACTCGAAACTGAAACACCTGATTTCATCCCGCCTAATTACTGGCCACCTAATAGCCCTGATTTGAATCCAGTGGACTATAAGATATGGAGCGTCATGCAGGAAAAAGTCTACAGAAATCGAATACATGATGTCGACGAGTTGCGTCACCGAATTGTGGAGGTATGGGATGAAATGGATCAGCGCATCATTGATGAGTCAGTCAGGCAGTGGCGTAGGCGTCTTCGCGCGTGTGTTACTGCCCGAGGGGGTCAATTTGAACATAAACTGTAACTTTCTTCCTATTCAGAACTGATTCCTCTATGTTCACTTAAAATTTTTTTGACATAAACCGATATTTGACGGAGTTACAATTAAATATCTAGGGGTACGTTTTTTAATGAATCACCGTGTATATATATATGGAAAAGAGGGAATCATCAGCGGCCTAGGCATGGCTGCCTCAATGGTGGGTCGGTCAAGGCTAGTTCAATGGTCACCTCTGAGAGTCATAATTTTTCAACTACGAACTCTATATTATGTGGACGCATGGAAAATAATGGCTGTGAGAGGATGACTATATAATATCTTTCAAAGCGTTGTATACGTTGAAGACGAGATTTGTTACGCAAGCTGTAGACTTGTTAATTGCTAAAACATACGTCGTTTATAAGAGCAGCCGATGAAATAAAGGAGTTCTTTGGCAAAACAGTTTCCCGAAATTTAGACACATACGAAGTCGATTTCTATGGATAGGCTGTAGATCTACAGTGCGTGGGAGTTGAATTGAACTAACTCTCGCCAAGGAGTCCTATCAGTTCACTATTTTTTCATAAAGGATTTTGAGATTTATTTGTGTCTGACGTCTTTTGATCCTTAATGAACTCACCTGGTGAAGTGGATCGTGAGAGTCGAATAGCAGCCCTCAACTGCACTAACATATTCAACGCCAAATTTGGACGAACATCTCTTCCTATCGCAGTCAATTTCAAATTTTTAAGTCTCTCCTAGTTTTTGTGGCACATGATACAAAGTCCAAAAAGACGAATTCGTTGAGTTCAGACGTTTCTAATTGAAAACGAGTTCGTCTGCATGTTAGAGACACAATCTATGCAAGACTTCACCTATCATTCTGTCCTCTATCTGCTTACATATTATACAATTATAATATATATATTGTATATTTATCTGCGTATATGTATTAATAGATGAGTATATACAGAGGGATCGAGAGCCACAACGGGCCCCGGGGCAGCCGCACCTAAGGGCCCCTTGTGTTTTCAATTTTATCATAAATTCCATGTCTGACGCAGACCTATCAAAAGACTATCAAACCATATTTAATTAATAGTAATGTTAATAATAATAATACTGAAATTAATCATACAAGTAAAGTGATTTCACAGGTTCATCTCTGACTCCCATTATAAGGAAGTTTACAGAAACATGAAATGTGAGTAAGTCAATGTGATACATGATTTCAATTGCTGAGCCTCACTGAAATGACTACATAGTCTGAAACTCTAAATGTAATCTGAGCCGAAACGTGCTTTACGAGCTTTCCGGCTTGCAAACAAACCAATAATTGCACCGAAGTCTAATTTTCTCGCCAGAGGATCCTCAACTGCCAGCATCCCTAAACTTGTCAGTCCGTCTTGGCACATTGCGGAACATAGAAGAATTAATGAACAATGAAAAGTTACTATAGGAGTCGAATTTTAACTGTCGGAAGCCATGCCAGACACCCATTTACGTTACACATCCAATTTAACCAACATCTTCACCTACATGTAGCGATCGAAGGAAGGACAAATCAGTCTTATGGGGCTCCTGGAAATTGAATCAAACCCGGTTCTTCTAGTCTGCGCGCCAGTGTGTTATCCATTACTCTACGGACCCCCACCCAAAACAACCTGCACTTTATATGATACCGAGTTGTATAAAGCTAAAGTATTATTTATTTGTACAGTAACTCAACTTACAAATTAATAACTTGACTGACATCCAGTAAACGATTTTCAACTGTTAGAAGTTCAATAATCAACAGATTTTCGACCATGCGTCTTATGAGCCGGAACTGGAATACATAGACGAAAATGAAAGATTGCCATATATCAAAAAACGTAAGTAAGTCAAGTCACTTAATTCAGTTTCTTCTTGCACAGCCTCGTAGGTTTCATCAGCTAGAAAAAAGTTTTTAACATTTACGGGCCCCTGCCACAGAGCCGAGCCCCGGGGCAGTAACCCCTCCTGACCCGCCCCCTCTCAACGGTACCGAGTATATCTATATATATATACATGTATATATGTATATATATAATCATGCTAATATGTGAACAAATACATTTTTAGCACATTTCAAGAACTTCTGAGCAATTTCGAAGATTCGTCGACACTCATTATATAAGTTTGAGTTGTTGCTTCCTCGGTACATTAAGCCAACAATTATAAAGCTCATGTAGACCTACAACTAAACTGTCATCTCAGTGTCGTGTCTTTTAGGGTAATCATCTGCGTTCATTTAACGCGCCTCTGATATACACAAATGTACAAATGTACAAATGTACAAATGTACATAGCCTATATGTTTACGAACTGATGGTCCACTAACTACATCTGTACGTCACACACGTTGCAACCGAGTTTAGTTAGTAGCTGTCGTCTGTCTGTCGTCTGTCTGTCGTCTGTCTGTCGTCTGTCTGTCGTCTGTCTGTCGTCTGTCCTGCAGCGGTCGGACTTCAAATGTTTCAATCAAATCTCGCGTGAATAATTTCGATAATTATTGTTGACCTTGCACACAGAGGTCAAAGTGATAAATGATCCTTTGACGAGTGAAAATGTCCCAAGGGTATATACCCCCGCTCCGAACGAACGAGTTCAACATGACAGAACGCGTCACCATCGGTTTCATCTCCTGATAGGTCATGTATGTGATATGTGTGACCTATGTGTCTTTTTCATGTATCTATGCATGCACACATGCATACATACATACATACATACATACATACATACATACATACATACATACATACATACATACATACATACATACATACACACACACACACACATACATACATACATACATACATACATACATACATACATACATACATACATACATACATACATACATACATACATACATACATACATACATACATACATACATACATGCATGCACAGTAAACTGGAAGAGTCACCAATTGCCTGCCCACGCAGACACGTGGATCCAACCAACTGATTCTCATAGAAGTCTCAGAGATTGCTATCATACATGCATGCATGCATGCATGCATGCATACATACATACATAGATACATACATACATACATACATACACACATACTGTGGCGGACTCGTTTTCTACCCCGCTTCTGGGGTCGATTTGTAACGGTTCCGATTCTACCCTGCTTCTCATGTATCAAACTGTCGCGAGTTCGGTTCACCTCCCCTAAGCTTTCTGTACCCCAGATGGTGGTTCAGCAGATTCCCCGAGTTCGATAGTCCGGTGAGTAAGTATGGCTTTTTGGCGCAATGTTGAGATTTATTATCAATGATGACGACGCAGTTTAGTTTCAATGAACAGACTGACAAGCGCTCCACGAACACTGTATTTATTAATAAGATCAACAGAATTATCGCCGAATGCAACTCAAAACTGACTAACTGACTGCAACTAAAACAGTAATCGACTGTCGAAACGACTGCACTCAACCGAATGTCCTAAAACTGTCCTCTCTCTCTCTCTTCTCTCATTGCTCTCTCTTCGAATGTTCGAATCTCCCCGGATTGGTTCTTTAATGTTCAACAGTCCGGCTATTTATACTTTTCAATGTCGATACAATGCATATACAATGTAGTTACAATGTATATACAATATACAGGCTAGCTATAATAGGGCTCATGAATATTCATAGATACATTGTAGATACAATGTAGTTACAATGTATATACAATATACAGGCTAGCTATAATAGGGCTCATGAATATTCATAGATACATTGTAGATACAATGTAGTTACAATGTATATACAATGTACATATACAATGTATATACACATTGTATATACAATGTATATACAATGGCGCCCATTGCCCACAGACCCGCAACACTAGGAGGCACCCTGGAAGGGAGGGCAACACACGGCCCGCAAGGCGATATCGCCACAATACATACATACATACACACATATATACATACATGCATACATATCTTTTTGGCCCTAAGTACCATGGTGTCCTCCAAACCCAACGGGCTTCTCTCCGCTCATCTGGTTGTGGATTACTGCTGGCTCCCCTCCTCGCATGCGCACTGCTACGGCCAAAACAAGGAGAGATGCTTACGTGAGTCCTTCCAGCTGGAACAGCCTCTCTCCCCTTCTGCTAGTTCTTCCGTCTGTTCAGTTTCGGAGGCACTTGAAGACTTTCTTATTTATTTGCCTCCTAGTCGTCGACTTGGGTAGAGAATTTTGCTGATTTTGAGTGGCGCTTTACAAATATTAAGTAACAATTAAGTTACAATTATAATTGACGTCTGCAGTTACATATTCAAGAATCTGACCGGCAGTTTATCTACGAGATGCACATGTGTAAGAATGTGGACGCTGTTTTAGGACACTGAAGGTATTATATCTCCGTTTGTGCCTCAGCATTCATTATGATCTGCTAATTAACAAGGTTAAAAATTAGAGCTGCGGTAATTAACGATTAATTGATCTATTAATCATTAATTTACTTAAATGATTAAATTTTTTAAACGATTAATCATTTCGATTATTCCGTCTATTACTAACGTGTACCGGAAGTCTGAAAGAATCAACATAAACCGTATACATTGCAATATGGCGACGGACAGAATTCGAGATATTAAATATAAATACATATCAGGTCGATTACATGAACATTTTGGATACAAATTATTGACTAACGGAAATATCGAAACTGCTGATAACGTTTATTGCATTCATTGCGACAAATCGTTTGCATACCAAGGATCTAACACTTCAGTATGAGCAAGAAAGCTACCTGTGTTTTTTTGTGTATGTAACTAAATTCAGAAACTGAGAATTTTAATTGAAATATCATTAATTTGTTTGACAAATGTAATTATACACATTTTGTGATTTAATCGAAATTAACTGCTAATTAATCGTTAGCTTTTCAAAAGTTAACTGATAAAATTAAATTAATTGTTAACAGCCCTATTAAAAATGAATGTATACATACTATGTAGTATGTGGGCCGATTTAATTATTTGCAGCAAGAAAACAACGACTAGGCCGATAGCCTAGTAAAGAGCCTAAGCTTAAGTCGCAGAGCTTCTTAGACGGCTCAAGTATGTATTGAAGTTAGCTCACAATCACATGGAGAGTATCAAAATTGAACCTATAGCGGGCTGCAGGCAACATCAGTTTCTCGTGACTGGCCTGTTAAGAGCTTAACGATTCCAACTGTCTTGGAAGACACAAAGGCAGGAAACCAACAACCATCACAATGTATTTTAACTATTATCATGACAAAGTCTATATGACCTTAATTAGCCCTTGTCTCACGGGCGGAGACTTAGGGGGACAGCGGGGACGGTCTCGCCCCAAAAACTGAAGTGAAGGAGGTGGAGTAGCTATATCCTCCCAAATTTCAGGCGATTGAACGAGTGCTTGCTGTTGTCTTTCCCATGTCTGAGTGGTGTGCCTGGCTGTCTTAAGTTGTGGGTTGACACTGGTCAGTGAATGTCTCATCAATGTGAGATGCAAGACACCAGGCGAAGCTAAAGAGATAGTTGGGTCTATGTGAATGCATGCATGTATGCTATGTAGGCCTATGAATATTTTGTCGAGACTTCAATTTAATATCATTATAATTTAACATACTCTCTCTTGCAGCTTGTATATGATTTCGCCATCAGTTGCTTAGTGCACTGTACCTCAAGCAGCATCACCGCTGTAACCGGGCACCCCGACAAAATAGCGCCCGACGAAAGAGCCCCGACAAAAAGGCAAGGGAGCAAAGTGAATGGAGTTGAAGTCTCGAAAAAATATCCATAGGCCTACATAACATACATTCCACAGACCAAACTATCTTTTAAAAATAACTTTTAGAACTGATTATGCCTAATCGGCAGGATGAAGGCTGAAATTGCTATAATATAACAATTTCAACCTTAAAATTATAATTATTATACTTTTAAGGAGTAGGGCTATCCTTCGAACAATGAAATAAGGCGGCCCTTCACAGCCACCGTTGCTTCATCTGCTATCAACTCCCTGCACTTTGTGGATACGAGTTCATGAGGCTTATCCTAATTCATAGGTTTGCTCATTTGATTGCATTGAGCGTCTTTGAATAGTTGAGTGATTTAGTCTTGCGGCAGCGTTGGTTTTTTTAAAAATGAAGCGAGACTATTATGGTAGTCAAAAACCGATATCATGCTATAGGAGGTAAGCTTAATCTGTAACATGATGTAAATGTGAAACCTTTGCCTTTGGACTTTTATCCTATGTGCACTGGAATAACCGCGAATATAGCGCGTAGGCCTACGGTATTGTGGCAGTGACGGCTTTAGCCACAGGCTCGAGCGAACTTACCTGCATCTCACCAGGTTGCTTGCCAGCGTCCCTCAAAACCAGACCCACCCTTGACCCATCATGGTTGGCTACCAGTTTCTATCATTATTTTAATGTTTTAGGCTTGCCATGCATTTACGGCGCTGTGCACTGCATGGCTGGTGCGTTTCATTGAAGAATATACTTAGTTCTATCTTTAGTCTCAATAAAAAATGCCCATAACATTTCAGTTCTCTAGATCTAAGCTCAACTATGCTCCCACAGTATGACCTTACAGTTGCTCTATCCAACTAAACCGTCATTTCATACGTAGGGGTCGAGTGGCTGGAGTGGGTGGGAGACGTACAGCATACATAAGCCATGGAAGATTAGCATTGACTTTCACTTTTCACTTTATTTTTATTTCATTAATCAGGGTCAAGCTTAAATTATCATCTGCCTTGAACTATTCATTATTATATACACCCAGCAGAACAGCAAAGAAATGTAAATGAAAACGCTGTAAAATATATATACCGTATATACTTATAGAATAACCTCGACTCTGCTCATTTTTCAATGAGAGTCTGATCGTGTGAGATCCTTCATCACCGCTCGTCCTTTTGAATGGATGCCACGCCATCATTTTACACCTGCCTTTGAAAAAAATGAGATTTATAACGTAATGGACGCCATGCGTGGCCGATCGTTAAATTCGACTCCGGCAAAAAGTTGTCATCAATCGTTCATACTGTTCTTGTAATCATACTGCTGTTTGGTAGTTTGAAATTAGACGGAAATTATTATTATTAAGCTACTATTATTAATAATTATTCTGGGTACCCGTGCAAGGCTGTACTAACCTGAGATTGAAATCTCTTAAATAAGCCAGCATCGGTAAGCGATAATAAGCTACTCGTTTATTTAGAAATAACACTATCTGTGTATGTGACAATAACGCTGAAATACTTGCATGAGTGACAGTGAACATTAACAGTAGCCAGAATGAATGTTTTTAAACGGGTAAATGTTTTTGTATAATGATCTAGGGATAAATCGAGAGTCGTCTTTGGGCGAGAGGACATGGCTGTGTGCTCTTAATGGGTGATTTGCGTGGGTACGGAGTGGAGGTAGGAGATAGGAGTTGGTGAAAACATGCTTGGGGTTATGTAAAATGGAAAAGAGGAGATGCACGAGACGCGACCTATTTTTACTGCATCCATATTTGGGAATTGAACTTTTCTTTCGACCTGTCCCCAAACCAATTTTTTCCATCTGTCTCCCTCCAAACCCGCGAAAAAGTCTCCGCCTATGCCTTGTCTAACAAATCTGGATCCCATCGATTGAACTTCGTATCTGCACATCTATACATCTATGATTGACATAAACCACGTACGTCTCAAGGTCAGAGGCGTAAGTTTTCGCTGTCATGTATCTGAATAGAAACGATGTCAACGTTTAATTAGGTTAATTCGAAAGAGAAACAATTGGCAAGGTCACCTGGAGGTCAAGAGACCAGTCTGGAAAGACGTCATCGAGAATTTTTCCATCCATAGTGATCATCGAGTTTTTGTTGAGCTCCACCGACCGACATATTGCTTGCGCCAATTCCAACGACCTCGTGACCTCTGAGTAGAGGGTGTCACTCGCGCTTCCTCCTACTCCTCGATGTTCGATGTCCTTATCATCGTCTTCTGCCTCTCCTTCGGCCACGTCTCTCCGTTGCCACGGAGGTCTCAACTCCCTTGAACCCCGTAGACGACCTTTGCCCTTCCTCCTCCGAACGCAGACGATTACGCAGACTGCTAGGCAGCAGAGGAGCAGAAGGAGCAGAACTCCTAAGACGACCCCTATGACGACGAACAGATTCAAACCCATCCAACCTTCACTCGAAGTGATAGATTTTGTCGATCGAGATTCCAGTTCTGAAATGTCCACGACGTAGATACTCAGCCGGACACTGGTCACTAGTGGAGGGTCTCCACAGTCACTGACCTCTGTGGTCAGTCTGTAGATAGTTTCGAGGTCGATGTTGTTGATGAGCTTCAATTGACCGGTTTCTTTGGTCAGTTCAAAACGAGCGTCTTGGTTGCCACTCGTAATCGAGTAGACGAGAGTGGATCCTGGCCCAAGGTCAGCGTCCCAACCTTCGATTGTCGTTAGTACTGTTCCGTTTTCTGTGTCTCTTGAAATTCTCAACGGATGACCGTACTTCGTCAGCGAAAAAAATTCAAAAAGATCATCATTATCATCATCACCATCAACGTCACTGCCACCGCCACCGCCATAATAATTACTATCATTGTCACCATTGTCATTGTCGTTATCATCATTAGTATCGTTATAATTACTAGTTGTGTTAGTGGAAGAAGCAGTAGTAGCTTTTATTATATCATTGTTGTTATGATTATTATAACTGTTTGGTACTAGTAGTACCAGTATTGCATCATTGTTATTCCTATTGTAATTCTTATTCCAATATTTATTCCCTATTCTATTTCTCTAATGTATCCTCCAATTGTTCTTCTACTCGTTTTTCTTGTAGTTCTAGTTTTTCCTCTTCTTTTTGTTCTTTTTCAACTTCTTCATTTCTTCTTCTCTTATTTGCATTCTTAAGCTCCTCATCCTTTTACTCTTCAGTAACAATATTATTGATATAATCGTTATTATAATAATTATCATTCTCATTCTTGTTTTCGTCACGGTCACGTTGCGACATGTGAGACAGAGTGAATACTGGCTTTGGAAGAATTAACGCCTCTGGATGGGATGAAGCAGGCATATGGTCATAAGAAGCAGAAGAATTTATGAGAAGGTCAACTGTATGGCCATAAGTAAGGAAGAAGCAAGACCGATTTATGAGAAGGTCAACTGTATGGTCATACGCAAGGAAGAAGCAAAACCGATTTATAAGAAGGGGAATTGTATGAGATTAAGTAAGAATGATGATGATGAAGTCAAGAAGGAGACGGTTTGCCTCAGATTAAAGAAGATCCTGAAGCCTAGGCGTCTCTATATAAGTCGACTGTAATGACTAGTTCTAAATAGGACGGAACTTGAAAGTGTATTCTTCTTGTTCGGTTATTTTGTAATTAGATGTTTGCCCGTCCCTTGCCCTTCCCTCCACTTCCTCTCTTTCCCATGCAGCCCTTCCACGCCATGATCCATTCCCTTCCATTCTCTACCCTACCTATCCCCACCTCCTACTTCCGCTTCCATTCCCACCCCTCCTCCCTCACCTCAGTTCCGCTTCATCGCTCCTCTCCTTCTAATTTCACTACACCTCCCAAGACCCTCACCTGTCGCTCTCTTCCCACTGCACCTTAACTTCGCATTGCCCTCCCTCACATTCCAGCAACGCTCCCCTCCTTATGCCTTTCCATCTAACCTACCCTCCTCTGCTCCTTTTCCATTCTCCTCCTCGCTCTTCCCCTCTCCTCCTGCCCACGTTCCCTTCACTGCCCTTCTCACTTACTCCACTTCCTCTACCAATTTCTTCAATAGAGAGAGAGAGAGCGAGGAAGGGAGGGAGGGACAGAGGAAGGTAGGGAACGGGGGAGGGAGGGAGGGATAAAGCGAGGGAGCAGAGTAGAGAAAGAGAGAGACGAAGGGAGAGATGGAGGGAGGGAGAAATGGAGGGAGAGAGAGAAGGAGCGAGGGGTAAGGAGAGAGGGGAAGAGAGAGAGAGAAAGAGATATGTATATATATGCAGCTTGTTCAACCATATCGTGACGTTGATATAAACAGTGTACTAAATGTATGGAATCCGACTCAAGCGAATGGAAAGTGCATGAAAGGGTAGGATAATGACGCTGTGCCGTATAATGAGATGAACCTCTTTCCGGTTATGAAAGAGTTTGTTTTGCACGCTCCCTCTCTCTCTGTCTCTCTCTGTCTCTCTCTGTCTCTCTGTCTCTCTGTCTCTCTGTCTCTGTCTCTCTGTCTCTGTCTCTCTCTCACTCTCTCTCTCGGTGTGTGTGTGTGTTTCTCAGTTTCTGTCTCCGTCTTTCTCTCTATCTCTCTCTCTCTCTCTCTCATAGATATTCCATTCAGATCCAGCTCTTCTTTTCTTCCATCCAATCTACACTCTCTCTATTTCTTTGTTTGCGATTAAACCATTGGTTCACGTTGCACATCAGAACGGGCTTATAAACGGATCACCAGCAGACGGTGTCTTATCAGGAGTGACATGCCACAGCATTCGTACGACTTAAGAATGTCCCCCAATCGACTTCGGCTAAGTCTTGCGTAAACGGACTCCACAGCCTCCACTGCTCGTCGTTCGATCGCTGTAGCTCTAGGCGTTCTTCTAGACGACGAGCTGACCACGGCTGACCACGTCCATTCACTTTAGATAGGACATGCCGTCTGTTTGTCTTCATTATGATGCGTTTGGATCACTGCAACTCTCTGCTGCCATGCTAGGTCTACCAGGCTTCCACGTTTTCTTAATCGTCAGCTTCAGTCCCGCCTTAATTGCGCTGCCCGGGTCATGGCCAACCTATATACTCCAGCTCGATAATAATAATGATAACGACGACGACGCTGACGCTGACGACGACGTTGACAACGATGACGATGATGATGATGATGACAATGATGATGAATGGTGATGATGAAGATGATGATGATGATGATGATGATGATGATGATGATGATGATGATGATGATGATGATGATGATGATGATGATGATGATGGTGATGGCGATGATGGTGATATGGCAACGGACCTACCTTGCTTTTATTGACTATGATCGGAGCATTGTCGTTTTCATCTATCACGTGAATTGTGACATTGACTGCTGTTTGACGAAATTCTGCTGATGAAATCATGTCATTTGAGGCGATTACAGTGAGAGTATATAGCGCCTTTTCTTCTCTGTCGAGTTGAGCCTTGGCGCTGATCCTTCCCGAATGTCGGTCGATGTGGAAGTGAGTGTCGTCGGTGCGAAGTCTGTAAACGATGCGATTGAATTGAGGAGAGATGTCTGCGTCGGTGGCTCGCACTTCACCCACGCCACCGTCGCCAAACAACAAATCGCTGTTTTCCCTCACAGTGAAATGATATTCGTGAAGGTCGAACACAGGCACATTGTCGTTCTCGTCCATTATGACCAGCTGCAGAGTGACCAGTGTGGACAGAGCGGGCAGTCCGTGGTCAGTTACTGTCACGATGTACTCATAAGTCCTCCTTTGTTCACAGTCGAAAACTTGATTGGCTCGAACTGACCCACTGACTGGATCAACAACCGCACTGTCGAACGGGGTTCCCTTTACAGGTTCCAAATGAAACATGAGCTCACTGTTCCGACCAATGTCTCTGTCAGTGGCGTTCAGCTTCACTAGTTCCACTCCAAGTCGATTGTTTTCCATCAAGTCCACAATCACACGTTGCTGCCCTCCTCCTCCTCCTATTCCTCCTCCTCCTCCTTCGATCTCCGGAGCATTGTCGTTTTCGTCCAAGACCTCGATGAGAACATCGATAGTCGTGGTCAGAACCACCGTCCCCCCGTGGTCAGCGCAGCTGACCGTTAGGAGATGCTCAGACGCTGTCTCCCTGTCAAGGCGCGTCGCCGTCGTGATAGTGTAGTCCGATTTATATGGCGCCGTCATCCGGAACAGAGATGATTCTGCCAACGAACAGCTCACTTCCCCGTTCTCGCCGCTGTCGGCGTCTCTTGCAGAGACATGGGCCACGAACTGCTCCGCAGCAGAATTTTCCATCACCTATTTCAATTACAAACAACAACCAATCAACTAATATATATGTATATATATGTGTATATATATAGTCATTTGGCAATTCACTCAAAAACAAATTATCAAAATAAGAATAAAATAGCGTCATATCAGAACCGTTTACATGTAAGTTCTCGTTGTCTCATACAGATCATGACACAGGAGTCCTGTACATTCTCAACCAACGAAGCAGATGATGCAGATTGGTTGTGGG